>ML285234.1:63062-78562 GCA_005239495.1 Nicotiana undulata
TCCCCCCCCCCCCCCTCTTGTGTGGTATTGACGTATAAAACATCAAAGGTAAATGTGTTGGTGCCAAGTGAAGCTTACTTGAGTCACTTGTATTCATTACTATCATAAAAACAGACTCAATCCCTTAAGAAGGTTTTCACACCATCCATCGTAGGGAAGAGCCACCCGGTTCGCACAAATTCCACCCTTGGAAAGAACCGTGACATTAAGATAACCAAAGGCTTATTGATCACGAAAATGTAAAAAGAAGCTATAAATTCAAAAGGAAGCTACTAAAGGAAATAAGAAGCTAAACTATTAAGGAAAATAATATAAGAAGTTATAAAGTAAAAATACGTTAAGTAAACTGAATATGTACAATAGGGGATTGAGACGACTATACATAAAAGGGGAATGAATATATACATGAAATGGTAACTTTATATACATACCAAAAGTGAGAAGTACGAAAATAAAGTACGATAAGTAGAAAATAAAGAAAGAAAAATAGTATCAAGAGTTATTACAGACCAATCATCATCAAAATAAGTCCACCCCCCCTCCCCACCCCAATTAAAAATTAGCACTGCCCTCAATGCTAAAAGCAAAAATAGAGTAGGGGAATAGTAGAGAGTAAGGAAAACTCCCTAAGATGCCTCTATCTGCATAGGGTCACTGGTTGTGGCTGGGTCATGTGGCTGGCCAGAGTCATCTCCCTCAGGGTCCTCCAGCTGAATCTCCAAACCCTCAGTCTGGGGGATCACCACCCTCCTCACTGGCTCACGAATGGCCTCCTGCTCTAGCACCTGTGATGGATGCATTGTCTGAGCTGCATGGGCAGGCTTTCCCATGAGGAGATCAAGAGGAATGGAACCAGCTGTAGTGATATTTGCCACCTCCTTCTTCAAATCATCTTGGCTCTTCCTCATCTTCCTTACCTGTTTGCCGAGGGATTTGATTTCCTTATCATGGGTGCCCATGGACTACAGAATCTTCTTCTGGTTGTTAATTAGACTCTTCAAAGTTTCCTCCAATGATGGAGGCATATGGATCTGGGCTGGGGTTGCCTGGGCTGCTATGGAACTTGATAAGGCAGATAGCTTTGATGTAGCTACCTGCAACCAATTATTGATTCCGGCCAATGTCTGGTTGACCCTTAGAGCAGTCTGAGAGTATGCTGAAAAAGATGGCACTGAAGTAGGAATAGAAGAAGCTAGTCCGAAGGGAGGATGTATCATGGCAACAGACGAACCCTCTGCAGTGGATGGTTCGGAACCAATGGCCACCACACCTAGCTCTTCAAACTGGCCAGTGGTAGTGGTGGCTTTGCTCTTGGATTTGGGGTTGTCCGGACCCTGAAGGCTATACCAGGAAAATGGCTTCTTCGGCTTCATCTTGGTGTCTAAGTCCATTCCTTATACTCCCTGGTCCTCTAGGAACATAGTGAGGAAGTTTGGGAAGGGATATGACCTCTCATTCTTTTCAATCGATCTGATAATCACTCTGGACATAATATTCTCGACATTAATTGGGAAACCCTCCATGATAGCCCCCACAATAATAGCCCGGGATACATGCATGTCACTGCCATGAGTATTAGGGTCTATCCTGCTGCATACAAAGGTAGACCACCCCTTCGCCTCTAAGCTCAGAGTGTTCCTGTAGATAGGGACCCCGAGTGTCAGCTAACCTGGAGTAGTCCCAGGAATATCAATCATTAAAGCCAACCAAGTGCGGCCTAACTCATCCAGAGCCACCTTCTCCAGATACAGGGACTCATCTTCATCATTGAACCCAACATAGTCATTTAGAGTCTTGCGATCAAAACATAATCTTCTTGTTGCGGACTTTGGTCAAATATGTGCCCTTTTTGATGTGGGCAACATTGGCATAGAATTTCTTGACCAAAAACTCATTGGCCTCCGGTAGGTTGCTGGTGAAGAACTTCCACCCCAATCTCTCGTTGAAGTGCCTCTTGACGTTTGGGTTGTGGGGTAGAAGGTCTCGCTCAATGAATACCCTATCCAATGTAAGTGACCTCTGAGGCCACCACTCCCGGAACTTGTGGTATGCTTTCTCACTCACAAACCAATCTTGCCATACCACCGAATTCCGTGATCTCACCAATCCCCCTGTCTGGGTCACCACCCCTGCCGTCATCCAAAACATCATCATCACTATCAATCTGTACTGGGGCTGGTGTGGAGGCTCGAGTACACTGGGGGCCGGGGATGGTGGAGAGTTACTGAGTACCAAACTATCATAAGAGCGGGACACAGAAGTTGATTCATTTATAAGGCGACGGGGCTGGGATTCTACCTCCTCTTGAGTTTGGCCAGCTTCACCCTCTGAAATCTCCCGAGCGGGGACGTACTCACTCGTACGAGCTGTCTAGAGTGGGCCTTTGAAGGGTCTGTTTCTTTCCAATAAGTACCTTAGGAGCTAGGGGTGCAGATGGTTGTTTTCCTCTCCCCCGGCCCCGGGAGGACTCTCCCCTCCTTGGTTGCTTTTCTTGACTACCTCTATATCTAACCATTGTCTTCATACACAATCAGTGAAAGCTCATTAGCATTGGCATTCAATCAAGTATTAGATGGAAGCAGATAAAGGTTACAGTGGACCGTTGTCAGCGGAAAAAGGAGAGCGACCGCGGAATCTAATAGTGGAAAAAGAACTGCGTCCATGAGAGACTGGGATTCAGAATACCCAGTCTCTGAACATATGCCACCGCTGAGCACGGAATTTTGGGCGAGGCTGCGAAAGCTTCACAGCTGTCCGCAGAAAAATGAATGCGATTGCGGACCCTTTTTATCACTTCTCTGAACATTGACTCTGTTGTCCGCGAAAAAACAAGCGCGGCCGCGTAAAGCAGACCGCTAATAGAGGAAATATCACCGCGGCCGCGTAAAAGCAACCCATTTCAAACTCAACAAAATCATATGATCGTTGACCGCTGAATTTAGGCCGCGGCCGCGGAATTGAAATAAACGGGCACTGAAGAAATGTTCCTGAGCTGGGGTTTATACTTATCAAATAATTTGGGCAATTAAAGAGCAAAGTTAAACACCCTAACCCCCATTAGGCATAAAAAACAATTAGCCAATCATTTTTATCAACATTTTAAGCATGATTATGATTCTAGGCATGTAATAACCCTAACTAGAAAGAAAAAGTGAAAGTAACTAAGAAGAAAAATAAATATCTAAGATTAAAACTAAGAAATTGAGCATACCAGTTGTTTACTTTTTTGTAGAAATTAGTCTTGCTAAGTGAGATGAACTCTAGATGCAAAGGAATTAATGAACAGTGCAAAGGGGCTGTAAAATGTGAGGGTGTAAAAAGTGTAAAAGGAGGAGGGCCCTCATATTTATACCAAAACCCTAAGGACCCCACACCGACTTACCTGGCGTGGCCGCGGAATTCCACCGCGGTCCGCGCTAGAGGTTACATTTTTGGAATTTTCAAGTTCGTCCGCTGCAGAATCTTGCCCCAGCGAAAAAGCCTCTGCTGACCGCGAAATACTGAGCGCGGTCAGCGGTCCCAGTTACACATTTAGACAAATTTTTCCAGCATTAGACATGCACTGCATCAACAATTCCTATACAAATCTCAGAACCAGTTAGTTCAAAAGATCCTAATCTAAGAAGAAAAATAAAAACGAACGAAAAATCACTTTGGTTGCCTCCCAAGAAGCGCCTGATTTAACGTCGCGGCACGACGCAAGTTACCATCAACATCGAAACTTTATCAAGGCCACTGCGTGGCTGTCATCAAACATTCCCAAGTAATGATTCATGCGATGCCCATTTACCCGGAAGATTTCACCATTTTTGTTCTTTAAGTCAAGAGCACCAAAAGGTGTTACATGCACTACCTCAAAGGGACCACTCCATTTGGACTTTAACTTGCCCGGAAACAGACGTAACCAGGAGTTGAAGAGAAGGACCAAATCACCTTCTTTGAATTCCTTGTTTCAGGCATATTTATCGTGCAAGTATTTAATCTTCTCCTTGTACAATGATGATCTTGAATAGGCATGAAATCAGAATTCATTTAGCTCATTGAGTTGTTCCACCCGGAGATTTGCTGCAACATCCCACTCAAGATTTAGCCTCTTCAAGGCCCACAATGCTTTATGTTCTAGCTCAACCGACAAATGACACGCTTTACCAAACATCAACCGGTATGGAGACATATCGATTGGAGTCTTAAATGCAGTCATATAAGCCCACAGCACATCATCTAGCTTCCTCGACCAATCCGTTCTATTGGCATTCACAGTTTTTGACAAGATGCTTTTGATTTCCCTATTTGAAACCTCCACTTGTCCACTAGCTTGGGGGTGATAAGGCGTAGAGACTTTGTGATTGACACCATACTTGTCAAATTCCCTATTACAGAAATGAGACCCCCCATCACTTATAATTGCCCGAGGAGTACCAAACCGTGTGAAAATGTTTTTCTTGAGGAACGCCACTACACTCCGGACTTCGTTGTTGGGCAAAGCCACTTCTTCGGCCCACTTGGAAACATAATCCACCACCACAAGAATGTAAGTATTGCCATACGAACTCACAAAAGGACCCATGATGTCTATGCCCCACACATCAAAAATGTCAACTTCAAGAATAGTTGTGAGGGTCATTCCATCCTTCTTTGATATTCCCCCAGCTCTCTGACATTCATCACATCTCTTGACAAGCTCACTGGCATCTCTATATAGGGTTGACCAATAAAAACCACAACTAAGAACCTTGAAAGCGGTCCTCGCCCCACCTTGATGACCACCATAGGGAGAGGAAGGACAAGCATCAAGTATGCTCCATTGCTCCTCCTTTGGGACACACCTACGAATCACTCCATCATTAAAAATCTTGAACAAGTAGGGCTCATCCCAATAATATTCCAAACCATCCCGTTTGAGTTTCTTCCTTTGGTTAGAAGAGAGCTCACACGGGATAATGCCGGTAATAATAAAATTGGCAACATCCGCGAACAAAGGCATAACATTCATAGAAACCAAGAGGAGCTGCTCATCCGGGAAAGCATCATTAGTTTCAATACCATCTTTGGGCCTCCCTTCCTCTTTTAGACGGGACAAATGATCTGCAACCTAATTTTCACTTCCTTTCCTATCAATGATCTCGAGGTCAAATTCTTGAAGCAACAAAACACATCTCATTAATATAGCTTTTGAGTCCTTCTTTTTTATCAAATAGGGCGCCGCATGATCGGTGTGAACAATCACTTTGGCACCCATGAGATAAGGCATGAATTTCTCCATGGCAAACACAATTTCTAGCAACTCTTTTTCCGTCACTGTATAATTAACCTGGGCATCATTCACAGTTTTTCTTGCATAGTACACCGGGTGGTCTTGTTCACCCTTTCCCAAGACCGCTCTTACCGCAACATCACTTGCGTCGCACATAAGCTCAAAGGGTGAGCTCCAATTTGGTGCGGTAATGATTTGAGTGGTTGTTAATTTATACTTCAAGAGCTCAAATTCCTTCATGCACTCTTCATTGAAATCAAATCTTTCATCCTTCTCTAATAAATTGCATAGGGGGTTCACCACTTTGGAAAAGTCTTTGATGAACCTTCGGTAGAACCCCGCATACCCAAGAAAACTTCTAACTCCCTTGACGGAAGTCGGAGAGGGTAACTTTGAAATCACTTCTATTTTATCCTTGTCACTTTTATTCCATCGTTTGAGATCTTATGGCCGAGGCCAATTCCCTCCTCGATCATAAAGTGGAATTTTTCCAATTAAGCACAATATTTGTCTCGTCACATCGGGCTAGAACCTTGTCAAGATTTTGCAAACATTCCTCAAATTAGTCTCCAACCACACTAAAATCATCCATAAAGACTTGGAGGAAGTCCTCCACCATGTCCGTAAATATAGCTATCATGCACCATTAAAAGGTAGCGGGTGCATTACACAATCCGAATGACATCCGTGAGAATGCAAAGATCCCATACGGGCAGGTGAAGGTAGTTTTATCTTGATCTTTTGGGGCTATAAGAATCAGATTGTAGCCTAAATACCCATCCAAGAAACAATAATAGGACCGCCCGGCAAGTCTGTCTAGCATCTGATCAAGAAAAGGCAATGGGAAATGATCTTTTCGGGTCACCTAGTTCAGCTTCCTGTATTCCATGCATACCCTCCATCTTGTCACGGTCCTAGTAAGGATCAATTCATTCTTCTCATTTTTCACCACAGTCATACCCCATTTTTTGGCACACATTGCACCAGTGAAGTTCATGCACTGTCTGAGATTGGATAGATAACCCCTGCATCAAGCCATTTTGACAACCTCTTGCATAGCCTCGTTCAACCTCCGTTGATGTTCCACAGACGGCTTTGCATCATCCTCAAGTATAATTTTATGCATACAAAAGGCGGGACTTATGCCCCGAATATTAGCTAAGGTCCATCCAATTGCCTTTTTTCTTCTTTGAAGTAATTCAAGAGTGGAGTTTACCTGCACTTTGGTTAAGCAAGCAGAAAGAATAGCATGCAATGTAGAAGAAGGTCCCAAGAATTCATACCTGAGGTGTGATGGGAGAGGCTTCAACTCTAATGTTGGTGTCTCCTCGATCGAGGGCTTTATCGGTGGAGTCTTCCGATTTTCCAAGTCCAATGAGAGCTTACAAGGACCATAAGAGTAAGAACCCATTCCTTGTAATGCATTAGCACATTCAACCAAGCCATCCCTTAAATCATCCTCATGGTTCAAAAAAACAACTTCCATGGGATATTCCACATTGATCATTGAATTTGTATCATCAATTATCACTTCCGTCACAAGATCCACAAAAGATCAAACCTCAGTACTATTCGGTTGCCTCATAGATTTGCACACGTGGATGATAACCTTTTCATCGCCCACCCGTAAGGTGAGATCACCGGCTTCTACATCCACCAATTCCTTCCCTTTTTCTAGGAAAGGCCTTCCCAAGATTATAGGCACCTCATAGTCGACTTCGAAGTCGAGGATCACAAAATCAGCATGCAAGATAAACGTGTCGACCCGTACAAGAACATCATCAATAATACCAATGGGCCTCTTCATTGTTCTACCCGCCATTTGTAGCCTCATTGAAGTTGATCTTGGTTGACCAATACCCAAAGTTTTGAATACGTAGTAAGGCATCAAATTTAAACTTGCACCCAATTCACACAAGGCCTTTGAAAAATCCATACTCCCAATGGTACATGGAATTTTAAATGCGTCGGTATCTTCAAGCTTGGGAGCCATCAACTGAACAATGGCACTAACTTGATGATTCATTTTTATGGTCTAACATTCCATAGGTCTCTTATTAGTTACCAAGCCTTTCATAAATTTGGCGTATCCCGACATTTTCTCAAGAGCTTCCACCAAGGGCACATTGATAGACAAGCTTTTCATCATCTCAATAAACTTCTTGAATTGATTTTCATTCTTTTGATTTGCAAGTCTTTGAGTATAAGATGGATGATGCCTTGGAAAAGGAGCCTTGGCTTTTGGCACTGCCGGCTCCAGTATGTCTATTACGTGTTCCCTAGACGGGTTCACGTCATTTTGAGTTTCCACATCGTTGTTAGGAATATCAATCCTCACTTCACCATTCAATTGCTCTTCACTCACTTTCTCATCAACTATAGGAACATCATCATTTTGCATTTCATCATCATCACGCACAACTCTCTTTTGCTTAGAGGTACTTGCTTCACCACCTCTTTCGCTCCTTGTGGTCACCGCCATTGCGTGACCGGTATTGTTATTGTTACCACCCTTCGGGTTTACTGCCGTGTCACTAGGTAGTGACCCTTTAGGGCGAGTGTTCAAAGCTTGTGAGATTTGACCCATTTGGACTTCAAGGTTGCAGATGGAAGTAGTGTGGGAGGCAATTTGAGCATCGGAATTGGCATTCCGTTCCATCATCTGTTTGAACATATTCTCAATTATCTCCATATCATTATTTGAAGAACTTTGCCCTTGAGATTGATACATAGGAGGATTGTTGGGTTGTTGATACATTTGGGGCCTTTGAAAGCCCAGCCCCCGATTTCCATTTCCTCCCCAATTGTTGTTGTTATTGCCATTCCAATTGTTGTTGCCACCCCAACTTTGATTTTTGTTCCCCCAGTTGTTTGAGTTGGTGTTGTTATTGTTCTAGTTTCCTTGCCCTAGACTATTCCAATTCTGATTATTCCCTTGAGATCGCCAATGTTGATTTGGAGCATTGCTTCGTTGTCCTTGATAGTTGATGGCATACAATATTTCTTCACTTTGGTCATCATATGAGTCATCATTATTGTATCCACTTTCACTTTTATCACATTGATCATTATTTCTTTACATTTGTTGGCCACTCTATCTTCTCCTATTTACCATTAGATTGACCCCTTCCATTGCATTTACTTGCTTTGGTCCTTGGATTTGCTGAAGTTGTGCTTTGGCAAGCTGGTTCATAGTTATTGTTAACTCAGCTATGGCTTGTCCATGGTCTTGGAGTTCCTTGTGAAGATTGATCACACTCGGGTCACCTTGAGGAATGTTTGCCCGACTTTTCCATGCTGAAGAAGTGTCAGCCATTTCATCAAGAATGTCACAAGCCTCATCATAAGATAGCTTCATAAAATTTCCCCCAGCTAACTGGTTCACCACACATTGATTGGTCGTGTTTATAACCGGGTAAAATGCATGTTGGATCATAGCTTCTGTCATGTCATTATTGGGGCATTCTTTGACCATAGTTCTATATCTCTCCCAAATTTCATGAAGGGGTTCATTGGGTTCCTGTTTGAATGCTAAGGTCCCATCCTTTAAAGCTTCCATATGTCCAGGTAAGAAAAACTTGGCTATAAAATTGTCCGCCAACTCATCCCACATAGTGATGGAATGGTTGGGGAGTCTTTCGAGCCAGTCCAAGGCTTTCCCTCTAAGTGAAAAAGGGAACAATCTCAGTCTCAATGCATCCTCCGACACGTTTTTATGTTTGCTTCCTCAACAGGTATCTACAAAGTTCTTTAGATGTTTATAAGCATTCTGATGGGGAGCACATGTAAAGTACCCGCACTGCTTCAATAAAGTCAATATCACATTTGTAATTTGGAAATTGCGCGCCCAGATTCGGGGTGGGACAATCGCACTAGCATATCCTTCTTTTGTAAGCACCCGAGGAGCTGCTCTTGGAAAAGGTGGGGGAGGATGTGGAACATTTTCATTGGCATGGAAGCCTCTTCTTTGAGCTTGAGGCACCAAATGAGCCTCATCATCACCATTATCTTCTACCTCCTCCTCCGAGTGAATATTTCCAAGAGGATCAGCCATTTGTACCTAAAGTAATTAACACAAACAAGTTAGTAAAATAGAAGGAAAGAAAAACAATACACACAACTAGTCAGGTAGATAGCCAAAACCGTTTAACTCCCCAGCAACGGCGCCAAAAAGTGATCGGCAATAACACCCTACACCACTATATAATGGCGAGGAGGGGTCGATGTAGCTTTTACCCGAAAGGTCAGGATCGATAGCCACAGGGAGTTATAATTGGTTGGGAATTGGGTTCCTATCTAATCTAGTCATGTGCGTTGTTTTTTTATTACACTTCTAACCATGAGTAGGTTTGATTATATTCTAATTGTATTGCTATTAGTTGATGAAAATAAACTAAGTACAATGTTTTTGTAAGAGTTATCTCCATTGATAAAAAGCACTAGGGAAGTGACTTACACCTAGGCGAGTATCTAATGGGATCTAGAATTTTGGACAAGCTCGTTGTATCTGGGGTCGTGATATAACCTCACACTCAATTACTCACTCTATACCTCTCGGTAGGTTGAGTGACTTTGCCCGAATTGGCTTTCTCAAGCCTAATTGGGTGTTCAAACAGTGCAAGTGAAATTGGCTCAAGTCGGGTATTATTATTTCTAGGTTTAACCCTTTAATTGGGGCTATCAATCTCTTGAATTCACCCCAATTTCTTGTTAGCCTATTTTTCCTAGACTTGGGCCCTCTTTCTCAAGAAGAGGCCTAGTCAAAAAGTCACGAATCAGTATTTGCAACCACCAATTCAACAAATAAAGCATGAAACAAGCTAAATATCACTAACCCATAAACAAATAATCCTTAACATTAAAGACCCATTAAATACCCACACTAGGGTTGGGTCACAACCCTAGCTAATGGGTCTAGCTACTCATAGTTAAGGTAGAAATCAAAGATGGAGATGAAATATAAGCCATAAAAATTAATTACAAGAACAAAATCTATGATTATAAGCTAAAGCTACTATAAAATTACTCAAAGTGGAAAAGTGATGTTGTTCACGAGCTCCCTAATTCAAAATATAACCTAAAAATGTGAAAAATATTTATTTATACACAACTGAAAATACTAGACAAAAATACCCCTACGGAGGTTCCACTGTTAGCGAAATAATGGGCGCCTCCGCGTATGCACTTTCACGGCCGCGCAATAACGAGCACGGGTCGCGTTCTTCAGATTTCGACTTGGACTGGGTTGGGTTTTTCGGACAACGTAGAATTTTCCGTATCCGCATAGGCTTCAATCGCGATCGCATAATATGTTCGCGGATCGCGGTCTGTAGTTTGACTTCACTTGCAACTATCTGAATCCCAAGTCTCGCTCCCAGCGGAATTTCAACCGCCTCAACGTTGGGTGGTTTCACGGACGCGCAATAATGATGCGCATTGCGTTCTTTGCTTGGCCCAAGAATGCAAGGTCTCTGATTCTTGATATATCGCTCTCAGCGAAATTTCCTTCGCGGCCGCACTTTTTTAACATGGTCAGCGGTTAATAATGAGCCCAATTCCATCTCTCTCTAAACTTCAAGTTCGCGGCTGCCCTTTGTAATCAGCCTCAGTGAAGGAACTTTCGTTGCAGCGTAATAATGGCGCTGACAGCGCTCCCGTCATTTTTAGGTCTTGTGCAAGTTTGGCTCCTTTATGAGTTCGCTTTGGCTTCTTTGCCTCATTTTGACCAAAACCTGCAAGTAAGCACCTTGAGTTAGTTTTCGAAAATACCTTAACGCATTTTTGACCCAAATCCTAAGCAAAAGAGAGTAAATAGTAGGTTACAATCCCTAGTTATCACATAGGCAAAAAGGTTCGATCGAAATATTTTTTTTACGGCTCTAAAATTTGATGAGATGTAAACAAAAGCGAAAAAAGAGAGGAATAAATAAGAGTGTCAATAAGCAGCAACCTTGTAAGCCGGAATGAAACATGAAGCCTTCCAAAAGCATGTTAGAGACTGTAATAATGTTAGGAGCATAGCATATTTACGTGTGATTCGTATTTGTAAAATGCTTAAATCTAACATGTTTGTTGCCTCTTATATAGTAAGCCTAAGGTGGTCGGTTTGTGGTGAAACTAGCAACACATCATTGCTTTACCAGATCTAAGGGGAAGGTAGCGGCTAACAATGATGAAATCGAGTTGGTCAGGGACGGCCCTCAGGGTCAATCGGTTGAGCAAGAGTCCGAGGAGGTAAGAAGATTGAAGCATCAACTGACTGATGTGTATCAGGCTTGAGTCTCTGGTCAGCCTCCACCTCAGGGTCCCTCCGAGAGAACTTCCACAATACCCATGGCTACCCAAACACCGCTCTGTGAAACAAGTGATCACATTCTACCTCTGGGGTATGTGCCAAACTATAGCTTCCTTACCGCCCCTGGTACCTCCAATGTGCGACCTCCTGCCGCACCGGTTAGGAACACCCCTCTCGTCATTTCTGACGCACCAGCGCATATAATTCCCGCACCAAATCTTGTGACAAGGTCAAACATCGAGCCACTATCTCATGCTTATGATGGCCAATACTACTCTCCAAATATGGCTTTTAAGGGTTCGGCTCCACACAATCAGACCCCACAACATGAGTTACCTGCAGAAAATGAAAATGTTTGCTAAGATAGGAGAGACAGATGAGATGGTCAGGAAAATGAAAAGTCTTGAGCAGAACTTAAAGAACATACAAGGACTAGGTGGTCACAAAAGTGTCTCATTCAGTGATATATGCATGTTTCCTCACATCATTTACCCCCAGGGTTCAAGACACTAAAATTTCAGAAATATGATGGACACGGCAACCCTATTGCCCACTTGAAAAGGTACTACAACTAGTTGAGGGGTGCAGGAGGAAAAGAAGAGGTGATGATGGCTTATTTTGGGGACAGTCTGGTAGGGGTAGCCTATGAATGGTTCATTGACCAAGATATCTCTTAGTGGTATGTTTGGGACGACATGGCCCAGACCTTCGTCAAACAATTTCAGTACAACATTAATATTGCGCCAGATCGTAATTCCCTATCCAATATGAAGAAAAAGTCGATTGAAAGCTTCAGGGAGGATGCCATTAGGTGGAGAGAGAAAGCATCTGGAGTTAAGCCACCCATTGATAACCATGAGTTAATCACTGTCTTCCTCCAGGATTATGATCCTGATTATTTTCAAAATATGATGTTCGCGATGGGCAGACCTTTTGCTGATGCAATCAAGATAGGAGAAATGGTCGAGAATGGCCTAAATACAGGCCGAATTATAAGTCAAGCAGCCACCAAAGAAAGCCAGAATAGGCCAAACAGGTGGTGTTAACCAAAACAAGAAAGATGAGGAGGCCATGATGGCATCACGAGCAAAAAGAGGCCAAAAGGGAGCATCTTAACCCCCGGATCCACGATACTCAGTTGCTCCACAATATGCAACTCAGTCTTATGCCAAACCATCCAATCGCCAACATATGCGAGCCCCAACTTTGACACACTTTCATCTACGACATTAGAACTCTCAATCACTGTACAAAGCTCATCCAAAACAAGAGTATGAAAGGAAACATAAGCAGAGGGACAATTTCACGCTAATCGTAGAATCCTACACAAGTTTGTTTGAAAGGTTGAAATGTTATGTCATGATTGAGCCGCTTTAAGGTTATGTTCCTGATCCATATGCAAAAGGTTTTAACCCTGATGTACAGTGCATGTACCATTCTAATGTCCAGGGGCATAACACTGAGGATTCTCGGGCTTTGAAAAAGAAAATAGAAATGATGATTCAAGAAGGGATGCTCGTGGTCCAAGATAATGGCACCCTAAACGTCATGACAAAGCACACAATGCTCAGATGATTTAAAATGATAAAGAATAAGGGACGGTTTGGTGAAAAATGTCAAGAACATATTTACTGAATGGAAGACAATCAAAATTGTTGAAGGTCCTCTTTGATGCTGGTGTGAAAATTTGTAGCTAAGATGTTGAGCTTGATAATTGGAAAGTAACTCCTTTCCTTGCCGGGAAGGAGTCTTGGTAACTTATTTTGTCATAGTTTCTATCATCTGGATTATTTCTAGGTTGTGATCGAGATGTTGTTTGTTTGTCCTGTCATCAAACCTCTCTATCCTTTAATCAATGAAATGCAACTTTTTTTCCTCTTCTTTGTGTCATTTTAATCCATTGTGTTTAGTTCTTCTTGCATATATATTTCTTTTCACGCCAATTTTAGTGACATGTGGAGTTTTCGGCTAGATTTTAGAAATCTTGTCCAATCGTGAATTGAATTGAGGGAAAACACGTGGAGGAAAAGTAAGAGGTTGAAAAGCTTTGATGATAATCCCGTGTCAAGATCACATGGAACAGAAACAGTCATATCCGTAGAGGTTAAAGTTGTTTATCCCAAACCTATCATGAATACTGGCTTAAGGATAATTAAAAGTTTTGAAGTTTGGTTGGACTAATCAGTGAAAGGGTTTTTGCCACGGCCTGCATAATTTAATCATATCAGGGAAGATGACCCAAATCCCGAAAGAAGGTGCATCCCAGGGAATTTAAAATGGATTAGTTGGTACTAAAGTGCATCATTTCACATTTAGACAAAGGCCAATAAAAGGTGACTCCAAATTATCAAAAGGCATTTGTTGCGAACAAGATATTGACTATGGAACTATACAACTGACAAAACCAAGAAGACAATCATGTCCATCAATGCCGAACCTGAGAAGAGATAGAACCTTTGACATTCTTGAGGTTGGGAGGCCCTTTTTTTTTACGAAAATTTTCTTTTATTTCATCAAAAACTGACATCACATATCCAGATTAACACTGACCATTAATCTCCTAATCTCTATTACAAAGTATAACTATACTATATATGCAGTATTAACACATTCTATACTAAGGCAAATTATTCACAGAATCTAATCCTGGCCTCCATTTGATTTTCTTCCTTCCTTGTATGTGTATATGCATGGCAATATTCCTTGCAGACTTCATCTATATTGTATCTCCCTTTGTTGAACCTCATCGAGTTTCTTTCACGCCATATGCAGTAAACATCCATTGCAAAGGCTGCCGTGATCATTTCTGCCTTGCACTCTTTCTTTTTTGCCATGCTACTAATCCATATCAGTTCATGGTTCCAGTCCCCCATCGGCCTTGTATGTCCCAACCATCTCAATACCCTTTCCCACAACTTGTTGGTTCTATGGCATCCAAAATAGAGGTTATCAAAAGTTTCCACAACTTTTTCACAGAATATACAATCTGACTGCACTTGAATACCAAACTTAGTAAGCCTATCCACAGTTGCTATCCTTTGGTTAACAGCCAACCATAGATGGAACTTGAATCTAGGGTGAATCTGTGAGTGCATGTGGATACTCTTCCGTTCAACTTTAATGAATTGAGGCTGCATCTGAACATAAGCCTTTTGTATCTGAAATTTACCTTGCTTCACAAAGCTCCCCAATATGGTTGTGATACTGTGTTGATCTGTCCTCATCTTCATAACTTCATCCTTTGCCTCTATGATCTTCCTCACCACCCATGTTGCTACTTTGGGTGTGTGTATTTCTTCCATATGTTTGTTCTTTAAGTAGTAGGTATGAGCCCATCTAATCCACAAAGCATCTTTCTTCATAGCCAGAGCCCACAGATGTTTTAACACTGCTGCTTTATTCCAAATCTTCATATTTATCACATTCAATTCACCTGCTGCTTTAGGTTGACATATTATGTCCCATGCAATCAATGCTTTCCTGGAATACTCAGTTGAACCAGTCCACAAGAAGGTCCTGCATATAGTCTTTATCATCTTCATGATCTTCTTTGGAATTAAGAAAATTTGAGCCCAGTACGTTTGTACACCAAATAAGACTGATTTGATAAGCTGAATTCTTCCTGAGTATGAGAGCATCCTTGCTGACCAGCATCTGACTCTTTCTGTAATCTTCTCAACTAGAGGCAGACATTGATGAATGTTCAGCTTCCTTGCAGACAGTGGAACTCCCAAATATATAAAAGGTATACTACCTTTTGCATATCCAGTAAGCTTGATCAGTTCTTCTTTGATATGTTGTGGTACACCAGCAATATAGATTGGGAGGCCCTTTTTCTTCTACCCGAATACTTTATACCCTTCGTCACCCTTTTTTTAGCATGTTTTATTTTTCTTTGACCACCCCCCCCCCCCCCTTTTGGATCAAAAAAAAAAAACGTTTTCTTTTAAC
>ML285234.1:78587-134860 GCA_005239495.1 Nicotiana undulata
CCCCCCCCCCCCCCCCTTTTGGAATCAAGTATAAAAAAGAAGAAGAAGTAATCGAAGATCCATGCCACCAGAAAATAGGAGCTAGGACAATTTGATTATAAAAAAAGGAAAAGAGGAAAGAAAGAAAGAAAAATGAAAAGAGAAACAACAAAGAAATCTTTCGTGTTAGTTTGAGATACATTTGACTTGATTCCTTTGAAGGATTTGTAGGCATCTCTACACTAGGGTTCATTCTAACCAAATCAAAAATGAAAATTCCCCAGTATCTTAAATTGGGCAGAAGTTATTTTTTATGTTTTTATGAAGAGCCGATTCTAAGAGTTGTAGGTACACAACCCCGTCATATTTGATCTATTCTGAGCCTTCATGCGACCATTTTTTTCTAACCCTTTCAAAAAGCCTTCCAAATAAAGACCTTCCAATTAGTATTTAAGAATGCCAAAGGAAGCACACAATAAGCAACAATTGTCACATGACATGGAACAATGCCAAGTTGTTCTCATAAAAAGGCGAAAAAAGAAGAAGAAGATAATGAATGAAAATGAGAGAGTCTTATTGGTGAAAACCTTCATTGGCACTGTAAGACGATGGTAAGTAGAGATAAGTAAATGAGAGAGGTTGGTTGGTGAAAACCTTTCAGGGCACTACTTGCCAAAGGTGAACTATGATTTGATACAAATGATTGTCACAAAGAGGCCAACTTCACAAACGAAAGGGAACAACAAGAAGAAAGGGCAGATTGGTTGGATAGATACGGCTGCTCAGTCCAAAATGCATGTCATGATCATTAAAGTTGACTACCATATTCAAAGGAGCCTTTTCTTTCTTTCTTTCCCCATAAAGTGGCATTTATAGTTAAATATTATTTCCTCTCACTTTTACATTGCATCACTTTTGTAATAGGCCGAAATTACTTATATTTTAATTAATTGTTTGAAAGAAGAAGAAAAATAAAAAATATTTAGTTAGTAGTTATTGGCCAAACACTATACAACCTTAGAAACTAATTTCACAAAAGGATAAAGAGCCTGGGCCAAGCCCATTCTCCTAGCGGTCGGGGTTGAAGTCACGCTTGGAAAACATAAGTAAAAGAGGGTTTTTAGTCTAAGATACCCAGAGGAGCAAGTGACGGCACTGTAATTATATAGGGGAAAAAAGAAGAGGCTACAGGGGAGTGTGGTGGAGAGGACGACTGTTGTATCAAGAGTGAGGAGTAGAAAATTCTTGCAATTCAACATTGGTGCTCAGGTATAATATTTATCCAACCCATTAATTGTTACTCAAAGTAACAAGAGATACTATTGGTAATCATATTATAGTTGTGATAAGAATAGATTTGGAGAACAAGAGTGGCAGACATTATGGCACTTTTGATGCCTTGGAAATATACATGAAATTCATCAATAAAGGAAACCTCACCCTTTAATGATGACAAAGCTCTTTAAGAGAGTATTTTAAAAATATTTCTCATGAAATAATTGGTATGTGCACATAAAATTGATTGCAATATATATTTATTGCAAAAGATGAAATCTATAATCCAAGTATATGTAGTATGTACATGTATATTAGTGAATATAAGTGAAAATTTTAGTATTTATATTTACTATGATAATGATTTGAAGAATAATAATTTCATGCAAATAATCTTGAGGAAAAAAATAGTAGAGTATATGTAGGATTGGGAAATCAAGATGAGAATTCGTCCAGATTGTGTACTTGAACATATTTGGACTTTGGTATTAAAACGAAGGCGCTGTTTCGCTACTAATTCTTAAGTTAGGAAGATTTTGACTTTTCATTTGGTTTGAGTGTTACTTTAGAAGAATTGTAATTATTTATTAAGTTGAACTGAGATATCGGGAATTATTTGATATTATAAATATGGCACTTAGTAGATAAAATGTTAGGATTCAACTCTAAGTTTGAAAGTAGGGATATTTGTATTTGACTCCGACTAGCCTAATTGATATCTGTAATTAATATTTTGAAAAGATTGAGGACATCTGGTTGGTGTTTTAGGCGTTACAAAGTTGGGTAACTTCCCGTTAACGAGGTAAGTGAGACTTTAAGCTTTGGTACTTGCTTTTCTAAAATCCGTTTTGAAAGTGTATTTTTCTCTGCCTAGTCCATGTGTTGGGACAAGCGTGCGCTTGGCAGAATCGGTGGTCTTAAACCACCCGCAAATATATTATTTTAATTGAAGTACAAAATAATATATATATTATTATATAAGTTGTTTAATAGTTCGATACGGTTGTGCGCCATGATGTTGAGTTTAATACGGTTGTGCGCCATGATGTTGAGTTTGATACAGCTGTGCGCCATAATGTTTAATTTGATACGGCTGTGCGCCATGATGTTGACTTTGATACGGCTGTGCGCCAGGATGTTGGGGCATTGTGTATGAATTTGTACATCACATGTGCATTGTGGTTCCGTTGTGGACCCGTAGGTGTGCAGGTAAATTTCTTTCACTACAATTATGATAAGTCCTTAGTGGGTGCTCTTGTTGGTTAATTCTTAAGAACTCTGGTGATACACATATATTGAGTTATTGTATAGTTATCATATTTATTATATCATTCTTGTTGTGGTGTGTTTGTATTTTTTAACCCTTGTTCCGGAGGTATTTAAAGTGGCGGGTCGAGGATCTTACTGGGTTATATTTACGTATAACTCACTCCTTACCGCCATCTCTATGCAGATACCATTGCGGGAGATAGATCTAGTGGCTGACGAGTTCGCTGAGTAGATCCTATTGCCTAGGTGAGCCGCCGCATTATCTGTGGAGGCTGTTGTTTCAGCTCTACCTATATTATGTCTATTATTTCTTTTGGGTTTGCATGCCCGTCACTTAAACTTCTTTTACTCCATTAGATGCTCCACATTCTTAGTAAGTAATTTGGGTTAGAGATATAGTATTTGAGTGCTCTTTAGATTTATAAATAAATTATGAGTTTAGTCGAATAAATATTTCGTATTTAATAATATTTAATGTGTTTGGGCTAGGACGTGTTTCTCTCAATGCTTACATAATAGGTTAAGAGTACAGGAATTGGTTCGCCTAGCGGGCAGTATTAGTTAGGTGTCAGTCACGTCTAGGGGGTATTTTGGGACGTGACAACTTTTTCCATTTGCTTTTCTATTTTTGAGCCAACTTTTGTTAAAACAACCGAGAAGTGATTTCAAAATCTGATACCAGCTTTCCAATTGTTCAAAGCAAGTTATATCATGGAAGCAACATGCACAATAAGTTGTTGAGGTTAAACAAGATCCGAGGGTTCATGCAAACGGAAGTTCCAAAGAGAAAACTTTGATGGTCTATTTGCTTAGAAATCCAACAAAGAAAGGGCCACAAAATTGGTCACAATTTCCCGGAAGTTCAAAACAAATGATGTGGGGCATACACAACATTGACAAAGGCACAAATCCAACTGTGACTTTCACTTATAAGCTGAACAAGTTGTTTCGAAGAAATCATAAAGGTCACTAAGCAATACTTGAACTGATAGTACCACAGACACAAACTGATATCGGTCGCAAGATAATAACTTGCTTTGTAGACAAGGTTCAGCAACACCTTAGACAGCTATGTACGAAACGGTCAGGGGCGACATTAGAAAGCCAAAGTTTCTGGAACACTGTACAGAACGTCCTAGCCTTTTGGTACCTTTACTAGCAAACCATTTCTCAAACAATGAGGTGGTCGCAGATTCAAACTGTTCAGGGCATTCAAGGCCACAAACCGACCACCACTATTAAACTCACAAATCTTTATTTGTTTGAAGTAGGAAACAAAGTATCATAGAAGTGAAATTCTCAAAGTACGAATGTCACTAAAGGTATGTTCTTCAAAGTCTCTGCATTTTCTTTCTAGGCATGCCCATAATTACATCATCAGCCACTTCATTTTCCAGCATAAGGTACACCAGTCCTTAGTTGCGATTCCATTTTGATATAGGGCACACCACCCTTAGTCGCATGTGCAGTATAGGGTACACCAATCCCTAGCTGTATTTTCCAATATAATGTACAACAATCTTTAGTGAGGTTCCATTTTCATACAAGGTATCATATCCCCTGGTTACTTTCTCTCTAAGTGATACAAGGATACATCCCTTGGTTACATTCTCTCAACGATACAGGGTGCCAATCCCTGGCCATATTCTATCTCAGTAATACAGGGGGCTAACCACTGGTTACATTCCTTCTCACTGATACAAGGCACCAACCCTTGATTATATTCCCTCTTAGTGATACAGGGCGCCAACCCATGGTTACATTCTTTCTTAGTGATACAGGGCGCCAACCCCTGGTTACATTCCCTCCAAACCTTTCAACCTCATTCATGGGAGACGCACTTCCTAGTTTGAGTCGCTCTAATAGGATACGCACTTCCTAATATGAACTATTGGTCCTAGGAGACACACTTCCTAGTCCAAACCCTTCAACCTCATTCGTAGGAGACACACTTCCTAGTTTAAGTCATTCCAATAGGAGACGCATTTCCTAACGGGAACCATTGGTCCTAGGAGACGCACTTCCTAGTCCAAGTTTTTCAACCTCAATCGTTGGAGACGCACTTCCTAGTTTGAGTTATTCCAATGGGAGACGCACTTCCCAATTTGAACCAACAATACTAGGAGACGCACTTTCTAGTTTGAGTCATTCCAATAGGAGACGCACTTCCTAGTCCAAGCCTTTCAACCTCAACTGTTGGAGACGCACTTCCTAGTTTGAGTTATTACAATGGGAGACACACTTCCCAATTGGAACTACCAATCCTAGAAGACGCACTTCCCAGTTTGAGTCAATCTTACAGGAGACGCACTTCCTAATCAGAACTATTGATCCTAGGAGACGCACTTCCTAGTCCAAGTCTTTCAACCTCACTCGTAAGAGACACACTTACTAGTGTGAGTTATTCTAGTAGGAGACGCACTTCCTACTCCGAACCACCAACCCCAAGGGGCACACTTCCTAGTCCAAGACTTTCAACCTCACTCGTAGGAGACGCACTTCCTCAGAACTATCAATCCTAGGAGACGCACTTCCTAGTCCAAGCATTTCAACCTCAATTGTTGGAGACGCACTTCCTAGTTTGAGTTATTCCAATGGGAGACGCACTTCCCAATCTAAACCATAAATTCTAAGAGACGCACTTCCTAGTCCAAGCCCTTTAATCTAAATCGTATGAGACGCACTTCCTAGTTTGATTTATTCCAGTAGGAGACACACTTCCTACTCTGAACCATTAATCCTAGGAGACGAACTTCCTAGTCTAATCCATTCAACCTCACTCGTAGGAGATGCACTTCCTAGTTTGAGTTATTCCATTGGGAGACGCACTTCCCAATCTGAACCATCAATCCTAGGGGACTCACTTCCTAGTTTGAGTCATTCCAATAGGAGATGCACTTCCTAATATGAACCACTAATCCTAGGAGACGCACTTCCTAGTACAAGACTTTCAATATCATTCGTAGGAGATTAACTTCCTAGTTTGAGCCATTCTAATAAGAGACGCACTTCCCAATATGCACCATTAATACTAGGAGACGCACTTCCTAGTCCAAGCCCTTCAACCTCATTCGTAGGAGACGCACTTCCTAGTTTGAGTCATTCCAATAGGAGACGCACTTCCTAACCAAAACCATTAATCCTAGGAGACGCACTTCCTAGTCCAAGCCCTTCAACCTCATTCGTAGGAGACGCACTTCCTAGTTTGAGTCATTCCAATAGGAGACGCACTTCCTAACCAAAACCATTAATCCTAGGAGACGCACTTCCTAGTCCAATCCTTTCAACCTCACTCGTAGGAGATGCACTTCCTAGTTTAAGTCATTCCATTGGGAGACACACTTCCTAATCTGAACCATCAAATCCTAGGAGACGCACTTCCTAGTCCAAACCTTTCAACATCATTCGTAGGAGATGCACTTCCTAGTTTGAGTTATTCCAATAGAAGACACACTTCCTAATCAGAACTATCAATCCTAGGAGACGCACTTCCTAGTCCAAGCATTTGAACCTCAATCGTTGGAGACGCACTTCCTAGTTTGATTTATTCCAATGGAAGATGCACTTCCCAATCTAAACCATCAATCCTAGGAGACGCACTTCCTAGTCCAAGCCCTCCAACCTAACTCGTAGGAGACACACTTCCTAATTTGAGTTATTCCGATAGGAGACGCACTTCCTACTCTGAACCATTAATCCTAGGAGACTCACTACCTAGTCCAATCATTTAAACCTCACTCGTAGGAGACGGCCTTCCTAATTTGAGTTATTCCAATAGGAGACGCACTTCCCAATCCGAACCATCAATCCTAGGGGAAGCACTTCCTAGTCCAAGCTCTTCAACCTCACTCGTAGGAGACGCACTTCCTCGTTTGAGTCATTCCAATAGGAGATGCGCTTCCTAATATGAACCGTTAATCCTAGGAGACGCACTTCCTAGTACAAGACTTTCAATCTCATTCGTAGGAGATGCACTTCCTAGTTTAATCCATTATAATAGAAGACGCACTTCCAAATATGAACCATTAATCCTAGGAGATGTACTTCCTAGTCCAAACTCTTCAACCTCATTCGTAGGAGACGCACTTCTTATTTTGAGTCATTCCAATAGGAGACGCACTTCCTAATCGGAACCATTAATCCTAGGATACGCACTTCCTAGTCCAATCCTTTCAACCTCACTCGTAGGAGATGCACTTCCTAGTTTGAGTCATTCCATTGGGAGACACACTTCCTAATCTGAACCATCAAATCCTAGGAGACGCACTTCATAGTCCAAACCTTTCAACCTCATTCGTAGGAGATGCACTTCCTATTTCGAGTCATTCTAATAGGAGACACACTTCCTAATATGAACCATTAATCCTAGGAGACGCACTTCCTAGTACATATCCTTAAACCTCATTCGTAGGAGACACACTTCCTAGTTTGAGTCATTCCAATAGGAGACGCACTTCCTTGTCCAAGTCTTTCAACCTCACTTGTAGGAGATGCACTTCCTAGTTTGAGTTATTCCAACAGGTCATGCACTTCCTACTCTAAACCACCAATCCTAGGAGACGCACTTCCTAGTCCAAGACTTTCAACCTCAATCGTAGGAGACGCACTTCCTAGTTTGAGTTATTTCAATAGGAGACACACTTCCTAATTAGAACTATCAATCCTAGGAGATGCACCTCCTAGTCTAAGCCTTTCAACCTCATCGTTGGAGACGCACTTCCTAGTTTGAGTTATTCCATTGGGAGACGCACTTCCTAGTTTGAGTTATTCCATTGGGAGACGCACTTCCCAATCATTACCATTGGTTCTAGGAGACGCACTTCCTAGTCCAAGTCTTTCAACCTAACTCGTAGAAAACGCACTTCCTAGTTTGAGTTATTCCAGTAGGAGACACATTTCCTACTCTGAACCACCAATCCTAGGAGAGACACTTCCTAGTCCAAGACTTTCAACCTCACTCGTAGGAGACGCACTTCCTAGTTTGAGTTATTCCAATAGGAGACACACTTCCTAATCAGAACTATCAATCCTAGGAGATGAACTTCCTAGTCTAAGACTTTCAACCTCAATCGTTGGAGACGCACTTCCTAGTTTGAGTTATTCCAATGGGAGACGCACTTCCCAATTTGAACCATCAATCTTAGGAGACGCACTTCCTATTCCAAAACTTTCAACCTCACACGTAGGAGACGCACTTCCTAGCTTGAGTCAACCTTGTTCATTCTAATAGAAGACGCACTTCATAATATGAATCATTAATCCTAAGAGACGCAATTCCTAGTTCGAGTCCTTCAATCTCGCAGTCATTCCAATGCTACCCGTGGGAGATGCACCTCTTATTCTAAGTTTTATTAGTTCTACTTCTAAGAGAAGCACACTCGATTCAGAGGCTTCAATATCATTTTTGTATCTTTTAAATAAAACAAGATATCTTATATGCAGTTTTACCCAATAACTCACAAAGTTTTCTCAGCGCTAAACTGGGGCAGAATATTTTGTTCGTTTTGTTCGTCTTTTATGGATTTGAAGGACCGCGCCATAAAGCACTGGTTATGGCAGTTAAAGCTTGCAATTCCAAGTTCTCATCAGAAGAAAGTAGTCTTTCGATCACAAGATGATTGGAGTTAGCTTTGATAATGTGTCACGAACCCAGCATCTCAAGATTCATCTTCTCATTTTCGAACAAGGAAATTGAGTCATAATCTTTTCTTCAAAGAATATCAAGATCCAAACTAAGGTCACACGAGCGAGCAAATCAAGAATCAAGATTTGACTCCAGAAGACACATAGATAGGAATTTTGTAACTCTTAGCTTGCAGGAATATGTGGTTCTTTTCTTCTTTTGATGTAAGCAACAATTAACAGTAACAGTAACAGCAACAACAACACCAGCAACAACAGTAGTCTTAACTCGAATGTCCGGTAGTCCCAACTACCATTTTTTTCCAGAACTACACCGACTTGATTCCTTTATAGCCAAGGATATGTAGGTAACCTCGAAATAAAGGTTTGATCACCTTTTTCAAAAATACTTCCATTATAGTCATAGGTGAGCAAAGGTTAGTCATGGAATTCACTATCTTTGCACGAAAACTCTTCATGTTCTCGAGCAAAGAGGGGTTACTGTAAATGCCTACTTTTTGATATTTTTATTTCTTTTACATTATACTTTTGAATAATTTATTTTGTGTGTTTGTAGATTTTTAGAATTAGCCTTTTTGTTTAATTAGTTTGTTAGGGGGGTTAAGGGACTGGGCTTTTCATTTTAAAGAAAAAATTGGCCCAAAAATAGACCAAAATCAGAGGCCCAAAGCACCTGACCCGCCAAGATTTCAAGCCCGAACCGGACGCGCCAAAATGACATCGTTTTGGTTAGTTGGCTGGGATTAAATCTCAGTCATTCATCATCACTTGATCTGATGGCCCAAGTTCAATCTCCAACCCATGTATTTAAACCCTCTAATACCCAAACAATTTCCCAATTTCCCCTCTTCTTCCTCTCTCATATCACCCTTTCACATCTCTCTAACCTAGTCACCCGCCACCCATCTCCACCGGCCGAAAATCGCCACCGCCGGCGGCCAGCATCCAAACCACCCAAAAAATATACCCTTTTCTTCCTCTCAACCTCCTCTCCATGAATCCAAACCCCAAATTATTTAAATCCCTCTCAATCCCCGTAAATATAAGCCTAACCGAAACCATAACCGCCATTCACCACCCCAAACTCCAAACGTTTCACACCAACGGCCTCCTCTCACTCTCCTCTTCTCCCTTCCCCGCCCCAAAACCTTCAAACCCCTCAAAAATTCAGCAAGTTTTGGCCAGCCACCTCGCTGCCACCTACTCTCGCCTCCAAGCCTCTGTCCAGCATATACACGACCCCTTAGTCTCTCTTTCTCTCTGACACAGTGCCGGACTCAACTTGGTTCTCCAGAGTTTGTGTTTTTCAACATTTGTCATCGAGAAAAAGAGGCGTGGAGGTCGATTCGCCATCAAGTTGTGTTGTACTACGACTTTGAAGCTTGAGCGTTTAGGTAAAATCCTAATCCCTTCTCTAAGTTTCTGATTTTCTATTTACCCGTCGTTTATTTGTAGTTTTGTTATTGTTAATCTGTGATCAGTGATTCGTGTTAGTCTCATTAACGGTCATCGATATTAGTCGTGACTTAATAGTTTCGAATCATGTAGTAGTTAGTCGTTTACTCTGTCATTATGTTTTATTTAGTCGGTCGATTTTGTTAATCACTTTTGAAATCCGATTAGCTATTTGTAATTGGTGAAGTTCACTGATATTCTGGTTTTGCGATTGATTTTGGTATTTTGCTTTAGTTCAAATTTTGTTAGTGGTTGGTATTTTGTGTTTAGTCTCATTTTTGATTTCGTGTTTCAGTCAACTCAATAGTTGTTTCATTATCAACAAGTATCATGTGTTGCCTTGGTTGTTAAGTTTAATTTCATGTTCATTATTTCTAGTTTTGTCTATGTTTAAGCTAACTAGTTTAAGGCCTTAACTATATGTTTTATTTGCTTGTAGTCATTAGGTTATTTTGTTGATGGTTCAAGTCTAGTTATCTGATTTTGCACCTTCTAGTTTGAAGCAATAGTTTAGCTTGATATTGGTTTGTGAGGGCAATAGAATACTTGAGTGTAAGGTCCGTGTTTGATTTTCTATATACTATTTGGGACTGTTTTGGAGTTACAATACTCCAAAGTACTGTCCATGTTTGGTAGGAATACTATTCTTTGGACAGATTTTTTACCAAAAGAATTATCCTTTGAATAGTATTGGACAGATTTTTGGTGAAACATCTGTCCTTTGAATAGGATTGGACTGATTTTCAATGAAAAAAGGTGTTTCTTCCTCTCCTATAAAAGGGTTGTCTTTCCTCACTTTAAAAAAACTATCTTTACACATTCCATAGATCTTTCACTCTAAAAAGACACATCTTTACACACTAAGAAAAGATAACATCAGAGGGAGTATCTAGGAACACCAAGAAATACCTCTGGCAGCCCCTCTTCACTTACGAATTTTTTTTATAAAAGTTTCAAGGTGCTTCCTTGGTTCAAAAGTAGAGGGCATCGCTACTGATTATCTGATTTTTCCTGCCATCTAGGTATCTCTCTCAACTTGTAATATGAGTTTATTTATCATGAATGAATGCTAAAATTTTAGTTCCCTACCTAACTGCCTTTATCTACTTCACATGAATGTCTGACTAGTTGTACTTGTTTGTTTTGAGACTATGCTATTAGTATCTAGGTTCGTGTATGCCTACATGAGAGTTATACATTTTTTTCAGACATTTTAAGGCATAGAAAGAATAATATTTTTCATGTTCTTTTAGTTGCTCCTTAGTATTAAAATTGTCATTGGAAGTTTTCATGTGCTAGTTCAAGGCTTGAGTTTCAACAGTAATTATGGAACAACATTCTCTTGAGTTTCATTCCTAAACATGGTTTCTAATTAGTACTTATGTCTTAGTAAAATGAGTGTTTATGCCAGGCATATTTTGTTTGAGATATTACTGATTCCTTATTTATCTTTGTATGCATAAATCATTGTTGTTTGAGGGTTCTAACGTGATGAATGGTTTTATATATCTGGAACATTGTGTAATAAGCAAAGTAACATGTAGTTGAATTATTAAGAATTTTTTTCAAGTGTCAGGTAAGTGCAATTCTTTTAGTGCTAAGATAATTTTGTGAACTAATGACCATTCGAACATGTATTTTATTACTTGCTCAATTTAGGTGATTTTGAGGCACAGTGACTTGGTTTTGGTTCTAATTTACACTAGATAGATAAATGAACTAGAGACATATTTTTGTGAATAGAATCAAGTTTTGGGGAAAACGTTGGTTACATAAAATTGGCATATTCCTAGAGTTTTGACTGATTTAAGAATAAAAACAATTGGTCAAATTGGATTTTCTAAGGCCCAACAAGATTAAGAGTGCTCGCTGGCCCATTTCTTATTTAGTAAGAAGTTGGCTCACTGTTTTAAACGTTACCTTGTTTTTCCTTTAAAAAATAATTAAAAAATTTAGATTGTTTGTCACCAATTAAATAATTTAATCACCTTTAATATATATATATATATATATATATATATATATATATATATATATATATGTGTGTGTGTGTGTGTGTGTGTGTGTGTGTGTGTGTTAATAATTTAGGCAATTTTGCTATATTTTATTCTGAACCAACAAGGCAGCCCATAAGCAAATAAGGTGGCCCAATGCTTTGAAAAGCCAATAAAAAAGAAATGACCCAAGCTTTCAAGTGTACCAACTCCAATAACAATAAGATTTTCATAATAATTTAATCACTCGTAGTTTTCTCATTTTAATAATATAAAACTCTAGTCAATTAGTAGGTGCGCTTTAGTTTCACGGAATCGCTTGCATAACGTTATGTTTAACGTTCAATAAATTAATTCAATAATGTCATACCAAATTCGTTAGTTTTAGTTAATTTTTAATTTAATGAACTCTTTGCAAAATTCGCGGATTCGCTTGCACAGCGCGATATGACTTTTTAATAAATTTCAAAATTAATTTTTCGAATGTAGTAATTTTCTCCAAAAGTAATGATGTACTAATATTCCTCGTCATGACTGCGGATTCGCTTGCGTAGTGCGATTATGACAAAATCAATAAAGTTCATCTCAGTCGTACATTCGCTTGCGTGGTGCGATTAGGACAATTTTATGCAAATCTTTCTTTAGTAATTTTAATAATTAAAAGCGGATAGGTAAAACATAAAAATTCAATAAAACACAGTTTGTCAAAATTAATTCAAGTCATTTCTAGTCAACAAAGCGACCGTGCTAGAACCACGGAAATCAGAAAATGTCTTACACCTTCTCCTCGGTCAACAGAATTCCTTACCCGAACTTTATTTTCGCAAACCATTAATAATAGAGTCAACCTTTCTTTGATTAGGGATTCCAATAAACGGTGATTTGGAACACCGAAAAATTAATTCCAAGTGGCGACTCTGTAAATAAAATAATCCTTACTCAAGATTGTCACTTTAATTGGAAAAACTCTTTAACCCACAATGATCCATTACATACACATATATCTTGGGGTTAGAAAAGGGGTGTAACAGCATCTGGTTTCACCAAGAATTGACCATCATCACTAGTGATAGGCAAAGTCGTTTGCACCACCATTCTATCTCCTACCTTTGTTTTCTTGAGTAAGGAGGCATGAAACACAAAATGGACCTTAAACTCAGAAGGTAAATCTTGTTTGTAAGCCACACTGCCAATTCTATCCAGAACTTTACAGGGTCCATAGTACTTAGAACTCACCTTTAAGTTTCTCCTCAATGCAATAGAAGTCTGTCTAGATGGTTATAGTTTAAAATAGACCATATTCCCCTACTTGGAAATCTCTATCAGATCTCCTCTTATCGGCATAGTATTTCTTTCTTTACACCTTATTTAAATTATCCTTCAACGGTTGTTGCATTTATCGCCTTCTCATTATTGTATCTTCAACTGCTTACACCATTGTTTCTCGTAAGGGCCTAGAGATATTTGCGGGGGTGAGTAACCATACAAAGCCTCAAAGGGAGTACACTGCACTCTGATGTGGAAATTAGTGTTGTACCACCACTCAGCAGCAGTAAGACATTGTTTCCACTGTGTTGGTCGACTCGCAGTCATGCACCTGAGGTAATTTTCCAAATACTTTTTTACCCTTTCAGTTTGGCCATCACTCTGAGGGTGGTAGGTCGTGTTGTAAGGTAACTTAGTTCCCAGAATCTTAAATAAGGACTTCCAGAAATTGCTTAAAACACTTTGTCTCTATCAGTTACTATTGATTCTGGCGTGCCATACAAGCAGTGTATTTTCTTCCAAAAGACATCAGTCATAGTTGCTGCAGTATAAGGATGCGAAAGAGCTGTGTAATGAGCATATTTGGTCATTCTATCAACTACCACAAGGATCACCTCCTTGTTCTTGGATTTGGGAAGACCTTCTATGAAGTCCATGCTGATGTGGCTCCATGCTTGGTTTGGAATAGGGAGAGGTTGCAAGAGACCAAGATAGGCCATATTGTCATCCTTGATCCTAAGGCAGACATCACAACTAGCCATATGGTTATTGACCATCTGTTTCATCTTAGGCCAGTACAACATTTGTGGCAACCTCTTTAGAGTTCCAGTTGTCTTGAGTGTTCACCTAGAGGGGAATCATGAAATGTAGAGATCAGTGGAGTTCTGAGGACACTAGTTGTCCAAATGTAGATTTTGCCCTTCATTCAGAGTATGGTAGAAGAGTAATTCCAGATAGTAAGTCCTTGTATGTTCACTGATGCCTGACTGATCAATTCTGCAGCTTAAGTGTCTTCTTCGTAAGTATGTGCTATCTCCTACATCCGAGAAGGAACTAAGTCACTAGTTGCATGTAGTTTCCCTTGGAGTTGACTTGTGTTACCTTATGATCCTTCATGCTGTCTAGAAAGGGCATCAACTACCCTATTTTCTTCCCGTCTCTTATACTGCACTTCATAGTCCAGTCCAAGTAATTTGGTCAGTCCTTTCTGTTGTATGGCATAAGTGACCTTTTGTTCAAAAAGGTATTTTTAAGCTATGTTGGTCAGTCCTGACCACAAGATGCGTGTATTGTAAATAGTGTCTCCATTTGTCCACTACATTCAACAAAGTCATATACTCATTTTCATATATTGACTTACCCATGTGCTTCTGAGCCAAAACTTTGTCAAAATAAGCTACTAGTCTTCCTTCTTGCATCAATACATCACCAATGCCATTTTGGCTAGCATATGTTTCCACTATGAATTGCTTATTAAAATCAGGTGATGCCAAGACTGGGGTAGAATACATGGCCTTCTTGAGAGCTGCAAAAGTTATGTATGCTTCTTCACTTCATTTAAAAGCATCTTTCTTGAGTAAATTAGTGAGAGGTCTACAAATGACTCCATAATTAGCAACATACTTTCTATAATACCCTATAAATCCCAAGAACTCTCTCAGTTCTCTCAAGGAGTTTGGTCTAGACCAATCGACCATGGCTTGAATTTTTGTAGAGTTAGTAGACACTCCTTCTGCAGTTATTATGTGACCTAAATACTCAAACTTTTATTGACCAAATGAGCATTTAGACCTATTTAAAAGTAAGGAGTATTTCTTTAGTGTGTCAAATACAACAACTAAGTGAGTCACATGTTCTTCCATAGATAGACTGTAGATAATGATATCATAAAAGAAGACTAGGACAATTTTTTTGAGGAAATGCTGAAAAACTTTGGTCATCGAGGCTCGGAAGGTTGTTGGTGCATTTGTTAACCCCAAACAGCATGACTTTGAATTCATAATGGCCTAAATGAATCCAGAAAATTGTTTTGTACACATCTTCTACCTTCATTATAATCTAGTGATAACCAGCTCTCAAATCTACTTTGGAAAAATCACAGATCCACACAGATCATCTAAGAGGTCATCCACAATAGGTATAGATACATATCCTTCACTGTGATGTTATTCATACCCCTATAATCTACACAAAACCTCCAGGTTCCATCCTTCTTTTTGCCAAATAGAGCTAGTGATGAAAATGGTGATTGACTGTGTTGGATTATGCCATTGGTGAGCATCTCTTTGACCTGCCATTCCAACTCATCCTTTTGATAATAGTTGTACTTGTATGGCCTCAAACTAACTAGTATGGATACAGGCTTTAAGGTTATGGTGTTGTCTAAGGTTCTAATAGGAGGCAGAGATTTAGGTTCTGCAAACACATCAGGATATATAGGTGTAACGCCTCTTGAATTGCCTCTTCTACTGGTTCTTGATCTTTTGTCACCAATGAGCTCATCCTGAACAGATGAGCTATCAGATCTTCTCCTTTCTTCAGCATTTTTCCCACTGTTCCAATTGAAATCGAGCTCATTTTGCCTTCTTTACAAATGCAATGCAACACTAGTTTATTACCCTTTTTTCCAATGGTAACACATATATTTTCATGATCAAACTTAGTGGGATTATGCTTCTTCATCCAATCATTGCCCATCACCATGTCACATCCCCAAGTGGAATGATTAGTAAGTCTTCCCAGAAGGGTTGACCTTGCATCTTCCACTGAAATCGTGTGCAATGAGAGGTGCACATGACATAGTTTTTATCATTCTACTATCACTCATACTGGTGGGCAATGACTATCTTGGTAACTATCCTCTTTGATTGTGTTAACATCAATGAAATTATGAGTGCTACCATAATCAATTAGTAATTTTAGCTTCATATTCCTTATAGTATCGCTGAACAATATGGTGTTGACTCCTCTGGTGTCAACTGGTAGAGCATTCATGAACACAATTTCCATGACTTCTTGCTATATATCTCCTTCAATGATCAAGTTTGTACATAGCTTATCCTCTACTAACTCAGAACATTCAGGAAGTGGATCTACTTCTCCCATCATGCAGTTCAATTTCTTCTTCTTGCATTGATGGCCTATTGCATACTTTTCACCACACTGAAAACACAAGTGATTGCTCTTCCTATACTCATAAACCTCAAGGCTAAGCCTGAAGGAGATTGATTTGACTGTGGTTGCAACAGGAGCCTGTGATGACCCAAAAGGTCATCCCGTGTATTTTTAGTAATTCTATATCCCGAGGTCGTGACAATATCCTTCTACCTCACCTTGATTTACGTGCGCATCTCGGGCGTGTAGCCGGGAAGCCTTGATGTAAAAAACTGAGGAAATTAGCAATTTTGAATTCGAAATGTGAATAAAGTTGACTTTGGTCAACATTTTTAGTAAACGGACTCAGACCTGTGATATGACGATCCCGGAGGGTCCTTAGGAAAATATGGGACTTGGGCGTATGCCCGAAATCGAATTATGAGGTCCCAAGTCCGAGAAATGAATTTTTAAAATAAATTATTTTCTGAAAAATATAAAGGTTTTTTTAAAGTGAAATGTTATGTGAAACCTGCGGTATCAGGCCCATATTATGGTTTCGGAGCCCAGTACAGGTTCGATATGATTTATATGTGTTGTCTGTGAAGTTTGGTAAGAAACGGAATCCATTTGACATGATTCAGACCTAAAATGCAAAATTTGATGTTTAAAGAAGTTTTGAGAAATTTCATTGATATTGAGGTTTAATTCGACGTTTATGATGTTATCTTGGTGATTTGATTACACGAATAAGTCCGTACGATGTTTTTGAGGTTGTGTGCATATTTGGTTTTGAGCCCCGAGGGCTCGAGTGTGTTTCGGGTAGATCTTTGGGGTGTTTGAACTTAAGAAAACACAGTTGGTGCACCAGATCGGGTGTGCCCACACCTACGAGCCTAGGTCCGTAGGTGAGAGACCGTAGATATGCCTATATGCACGAAGGTGTGGTACCTCTCGCAGATGCGGACCCTTCTCCGCAGAAGCAGTTCCGCAGGAGCGGATAACCTTTCCGCAGATGCGGCCCCCTATGGGTCTGTCCATCTCCGCAGGTGCGATCCATTTCTCGCACCTGCGATAGTGCAGGTGCTAACCAAGCACCGCAGGTGCGTAAGTCGAGCAGTGATGTTTTTAAAAACAAACTTCATACATTTCTTCTTCCACTTTTTCATAAAAATAGAGGACCTAGGGCGATTTTCTCAAGAGATTTTCTTCCCAATTCGTAGGTAAGTGTTCACTAACTGATTTCCTTCAACTTCCTAATGTTTTTCATCAATTATCATCAAGAATCCTAGGGTTTTCATGGTAGAAATTTGGGGATTTGGGTAGAGTTAGGGTTTTTCGATTATTTGGGAATTTGACCTCGTTTTGGGGTCGAATTTCAAAACAAATTATATATTCGAGCTCGTGGGTGAATGGGTGATCGGGTTTTGGTCTGAACCTCGTTTTTGGACCAAGTGGGCCCGGGGTTGATTTTTGGATTTTGGGAAAGAATACTAGAAAACCTATAATTAAGCATTGGAATTGAATTGTTGAGCATTCATTGATGTTATTGAGTCAATTATGTCTAGATACGATTGATTCAAAGTCGGGTTCGAAGGGAAAAGCGGTGCTTGAGGCTTGATTTGGATCATTGGAGTCGAGGTAAGTGTTTGGCCTAACCTTAGCTTGAGGGAATAGGTGTTGAGTCTTATTTTCTACTTGTTATTTCCATGTCCAATGTATAGGTGAGGTGACGAGTACCTATATGTTGTGGTCAAGCATGCCCGTGAGTCAAATATGAGCAATTATATGATTTTCATTGAGGTTTATTGTGTTATGGATTTAATATCGATTTGGCAGTTATTTGTTTGAGGGAAATTCTTGGTTGTGAACATTGTTGAGTACTCGAGTGGTTGAGAGATATTTTTTTAAACTATACACTTGTGTAGGATTGGTTATAGTTGTGTCCCTTGCCGGGACGGTATTATTTCAGTTGATTATTCCTTTGCATTTGTGGTTTCTTATTGTTGATTTTCCTGACAAACTGTTGTTTTTGATATTTATGCCGAGGGGATATTCCGTTCCATGTTTATGATATTTACGTACAAGGGGACATTTTGTACCATGTTTATGTTATTTATGCACGAGGGAACATTTCGTGCCGTGTTTATGTTTATTTATGCACGAGGGGACATTCCGTGCAGTGTTGTTGATATTTATGCACGATGGGACATTCTGTGCCATGTTTATGTTTATTTATGCACGAGGGGACATTCTGTACCGTGTTGATGATATTTATGCACGAGGGGACATTCCGTGCCGTGATTGTGATATTTTATGCACGAGGGGACGTTCTGTGCCGTGTTTATGATACTTTATCAAGAGGGGACATGTCGTGCCGTTTATTTTCATTTGCTTATTTCGTGTTGTTAATCCTCGTTGTTATTTTTTTTATATTTGAACTGCTGCCTTGTTCCGTCATTTCAGTATTTGCTACCCCTTTTCCCCAGCATGTTTCCCCGTTATTGTACTTAACTGCTTACTTCCTGTTGTTATTTCCTGTTATATTTTATTTAAACTGCACATGTGATATTAATTATCGTGTCCTAGCCTCGTCACTACTTCGCCGAGGTTAGGCTCGGCACTTACTCAGTACATGGGTTCGGTTGTACTGATGCTACACCTGCACTTCTTTATGTTGTGCAGATTTCGGTACCGGACCCAGTGGACACTGATCGAGGAGGCTTCCTTCAGTCCACCAGGCGACACTGAGATAGTCCTGCAGGCGTCCACAGGCCTTGGTGTCACCTCCTATATCTCTTCTTTTCCTGTCTTTATGTATTTTCGAGACAATAGCACTTTGTTTATTAAGACCTTTATTTGTAGCAACCTTAGACAGTCCGTGAAATTGTGATACCAGATTTTGGGAGTTGTTATTAAAAGATTTTGTAATACTATTTACTTAGGTTGTTAGATTTCATTTCTTCCGCACTTTGATTTCTAATTGTTCTTTTGTATCACTGTTAAATGCTAAATAATAAAGGAACAGGTTAGAATAATTGGTAACTTGTCTAGCGGGTTCAACGTTAGACGCCATCACTGTCCCGACGGTGGGATTTCGGGTCGTGACAAGTTGGTATCAGAGCTTTAGGCTACTTAGGTCTCACAATTCATGGACAAACTTGGTAGAGTCTGAGGGATCGGTACGGAGACGTCTGTACTTATCCCCCAGGGGCTGCAAAGTTACGAATAACTTCACATCTAATATTCTCTGTCGTGCGATTTGACTTCTAAATGCTAATTGAGTTTCTATTCTATTCTCTCGCAGATGGCGAGAATGCGTGCTTCCTCATCTGCCGATCAGCAGCCCGATCCTCCAGTTGTAGCTCTTACGAGGGGTTGAGGAAGAGCCCGAGGCCGTGCTAGAGGTCGAGGCAGGGACAGGGCTCAGCCCAGAGTAGCAGCCCCAGTAGAGGACCCACAGGTAGATTTTGCCGGTGAGGTTCCTGCTCAGATGGTTCCAGTCGGACCAGCTCAAGTCCCGGAGGGGTTCATTGCCACCCCAATACTTCAGAACGCTATGGTCCGCTTAGTAGGCCTTATGGAGAGCGTGGCTCAGGCTGGTCTACTTCCTAAAGCACCAATCGTCACTCAAGCTGGGGGAGGGGCCCAGACTACTGCTACCCACACACCAGAGCAGCTAACTTCTCATTTCCAGACTCCAGCACCTCAGACAGCTGGAGTAGCTCAGTCGGGTATTGTGGCACAGGCAGTTGAGGGAGCAGATATGTCTGCCAATGCTTTGTGGAGATTGGATCAGTTCACCAAGTTATTTACTACTACTTTCAGTGGTGCACCATCAGAGGATCCCCAGGATTTCTTAGACAGTTGCCATGAGGTTCTTCGGAACATGGGGATCGTGGAGACCAATGGGGTCGATTTTGCTACCTTCTGTCTTTTAGGTTCCTCCAAGACTTGGTGGAGGGATTATTGCTTGACCAGGTCAGCTGGATCTTTGCCTTTGTCTTGGGCTCAGTTCTCCGAGTTTTTCTTGGATAAGTTTCCACCAGTTACCCAGAGAGAAGATCTTCGAAGGCAATTTGAGCGTCTTCAGCATGGCTTTATGACAGTCACCCAGTATGAGACTCGGTTTATCACTTTGGCCCGACATGTTATCATGATACTCCCCACAGATCGATAGAGAGTGAGGAGGTTTATTGAGGGTCTAGCTCAGCCGATTAGACTGCAGATGTCCACAGATACAGGTACTGATATTTTATTCCAAGAGGTGGCAAATGTGGCCAGGCGGATTGAGATGGTCTTATCGCAGGGTAGTGGTTAAGGGTCTAACAAGAGGCCTCATCATTTTGTCCGATTCAGTGGTGCCTCATCTGGAGGCAGAGATTCCTTTGGCAGAGGTCATCCTCCTAGACCATTCCAGTCGGCACTTCAGGTATCCCGCAGTGCACCATAAGCTCCTATCAGTGCACCGCCGCTTCAGAGCTTCCAGGGTGGTTATTCTGGTTGACAGGGACAGTTTCAGGGACAGTTTCAGGGCCACCAGTCTCAGCAGCCGAGATCTTGTTTCACTTGTGGTGTTCCAAGGCACATTTCCAGGTTTTGCCCCCGAGCTTCTGGTGGTTCTCATTATCAGGGTTCCCATGCTATGGTTCTCGCACCAGGTGCACCCCCACCCTCTCAGCCAGCTAGGGGTGGAGTTCTAAGTGCCAGAGGTGGAGGACAGGCTATGAGGGGTAGAGGTCAGCCCGTAGTAGGTCGACCCAGAGATGTTCAGATTGGTGGGGCTCAGCCCCGATGCTATGTTGTTCCCGCCAGACCTGAGGCTGAGGCCTCTGATGCAGTTATTACAGGTATGGTTTCAGTTTGTATTAGATATGCTTCAGTTTTTTTTTATCCGGGGTCTACATTTTCCTACGTGTCCTTTGCTCCTTGTCTTATAATGCCCCATGATTCCCTGAGTACTCCTGTATATGTATCTACACCGGTGGGTGATTATATTGTGGTAGACCGAGTCTACCATTCATTCTTAGTGGTTATTGGTGGTCTGGAGACTCATATAGATCTGTTACTTCTTGATATGGTTGATTTCGATGTCATTTTGGGGATGGATTGGTTATCTCCCTATCATGCTATTCTGGATTGTCATGCCAAGACTGTGACCTTGGCTTTACCGGGAGTACCTCGATTGGAGTGGAAAGGGATTCCTATCCATTCATCCGGTAGAGTTATTTCATATATGAAGGCTCGGCGCATGGTCGAGAAAGGTTGCTTGGCCTATTTGGCCTATGTTCGTGATTCTAGTGTTGAGGTTCCTTCTATGGAGTCTGTGCCCATTGTTCGTAAGTTTCCAGAGGTATTCCCTGCTGACCTACCGGGTATTCCACCCGACAGGGATATTGAATTTTGCATTGATTTGGCTCCGGGCACTCAGCCCATTTCTACCCCTCCATATCGTATGGCCCCGCCAGATTTAAAGGAGTTGAAGGATCAGTTGCAGGATTTGCTTAAGAAGAAAGATGGCACAATGAGAATGTGTATTGACTACCGGCAATTGAACAAGGTTACTATCAAGAATAAGTATCCCGTGTCGAGGATTGATGATTTGTTCGACCAACTTCAGGGTGCCACAGTGTTTTCCAAGATTGACTTGAGATCTGGCTACCATCAGTTGAGGATTAGGGCATCTGATGTTCCTAAGACAGACTTTCGCACTCGGTATGTGCATTATGAGTTCTTGGTGATGTCATTTGGGGTGATAAATGCCCCAGTTGCTTTTATAGATTTGATGAACCGAGTGTTCAGACCCTATTTTCATTCATTTGTTATAGTCTTCATTGATGATATTTTGATTTACTCCCGCAGCCAGGAGGAGCATGAGCAGCACACTCGAGTCGTCCTCCAGACTCTGAAGGACAGTCAGTTGTATGCAAATTTTCGAAGTGTGAGTTCTGGTTGAGTTCGGTTGCATTTCTGGGTCATGTGGTGATGGCATAGGGCATTCAGGTGGATCCCAAGAAGACTTCAGCAATCAGAGATTGGCCTAGACCCACCTCATCCACAGAGATTCGAAACTTCTTGGGCTTAGCAGGTTATTATCATCGGTTTGTGGAGGGTTTTTCATCTATTGCAGCCCCGATGACCAGGTTGACTCATAAGGGTGCCCAGTTCAGGTGGTCTGATGAGTGTGAGGCGAGCTTTCATAAGCTCAAGACAGCCTTGACCACGGCACTGGTGCTAGTTTTTCCCACAGGTTCAGGGCCATATACCGTGTATTGTGATGCTTCACGGGTGGACTTGGTGCAGTGTTGATGAAGGATGGCAAGGTTATAGCTTATGTTTCACGTCAGTTGAAGGTTCATGAGAAGAACTATCCAGTTCATGATTTAGAGTTAGAAGTCATTGTCCAAGTGTTGAAGATTTGGAGGCATTATCTGTATGGTGTGTCTTGTGAGGTGTTCACAGATCATAAGAGTTTGCAATATCTGTTCAAGCAGAAAGAGTTAAATATGAGGAAGAAAATATGGTTAGAGTTGTTTAAAGACTACGACATTACCATCTTATATCATCCGGGAAAGGCCAATGTGGTGGCCGATGCTTTGAGCCGGAAGTCAGCCAGTATGGGTAGTCTTGCACCGAACGGGGAGCGATCGCTTGCTTTAGATGTTCAGGCTTTAGCCAATCGGTTCATGAGATTAGATGTTTCAGAGACTGGCAGTGTTTTGGCTTATATTGTAGCCCGTTCTTCATTGTTTGATCGTATTCGGGACCGGCAGTATGATGATCGTCACTTATGTGTTCTTAGGGATACGGTTCGGCACGGAGGTGCCAAGCAGGTTAGAGTTGATGATGATGGAGTCTTGAGGATGCAGGGTCGTATTTGTGTGCCTGATGTTGATGGTACTCGTGAGTTGATATTGCAGGAGGCCCATAGTTCACGGTATTCTGTTCATCCGGGCGTCGCAAAGATGTACCAGGATTTGCGGCAACATTATTGGTGGCAGAGGATGAAGAAAGATATTATGGCATATGCCGCTCGGTGCCTAAATAGTCAACAGGTTAAGTACGAGCACCATAGACTGGGTGGTTTGATGCAGCATATTGAGCTTTCTGAGTTGAAGTGGGAGCGTATTACCATGGATTTCATAGTTGTGTTCCACGGACTCAGAGGATGTTTGATGCGGTGTGGGTCATTGTGGATAGGCTGACCAACTCAGCACACTTCATTCTTGTATCAGTTTCGTATTCTTCGGAAAAGTTGGCAAAGATCTACATAAGGGAGATTGTTCGCTTGCATGGTGTGCCCGTGTCTATTATTTTTGACGAGGTACTCAGTTCACCTCCCATTTTGGAGGGTATTTCAGCGTGAGTTAGGCACACGGGTTGAGCTTAGCACAGCATTTCATTCTTAGATGGACGGACAGTCCGAGCGTACTATTCAGATCTTGGAGGATATTATGCGGGCATGTGTCATTGACTTTGGAGGTTCATGGGACCAGTTTTTGCCCTTAGCTGAGTTTGCCTACAACAACAGCTATCAGTCGAGCATTCAGATGGCTCCTTATGAGGCGTTGTATGGTAGTTCAAGTCGGGAGAGGCTAGGTTGTTGGGTCCAAAGTTAGTTCAGGATGCATTGGATAAGGTGAAGATCATTCAGGATAGTCTTCGTACAGCTCAGTCCAGGCAGAAGAGTTATGCAGACCGCGGAGTTCGTGATTTGGCATTTATAATAGGAGACCGGGTGTCGCCCATGAAAGACGTGATGAGGTTCGGTAAGAAGGGCAAGTTGAGCCCTAGGTACATTGGTCCCTTTGAGATTCTTGATAAGGTAGGAGAGGTGGCATACAGACTTGCCTTGCCACCGAGTTTAACAGTCGTGCATCCGGTGTTTCATGTATCTATGCTTTAGAACTATATTGTCGATCCCTCTCATGTACTTGACTTCAGCAGTGTCTAGTTGGACAAGGATTTGACTTATGCGGAGGAGCCGGTAGCCATATTAGACTGACAGGTTCGTCAGTTGATATCAAAGAGTTATCCTTCGGTCCGTGTTCAGTGGAGAGGTCAGCCTGTTGAGGCAGCTACCTGGGAGTCCGAGTCCGATATGCGGAGCCGATACCCCCATCTTTTCCTCGATTCTGGTACCTTTCTATGTCCGTTCGAGGACGAACGTTTATTTTAGAGGTGGAGATTGTGATGACCCAAAAGGTCATCCCATGTATCTTTAGTAATTTTGTGTACCGAGGTCGTGACAACCTCCTTCTATCTCACCTCAATTTACGTGCGCAGCTCAGGCGTGTAGCCGGGAAGCCTTGATGTGAAAAACTGAGGAAATTAGCAATTTTGAATTCGAAATGTGAATAAAGTTGACTTTGGTCAATATTTATGGTAAACCGACCCGAACCTGTGGTATGACGATCCCGGAGGGTCCGTAGGAAAATATGGGACTTGGGCGTATGCCCGGAATCGAATTCCGAGGTCCCAAGTCCGAGAAATGAATTTTTAAAAGAAATTACTTTCTGAAAAATATAAAGGTTTTTTTAAAGTGAAATGTTATGTGAAACCTGTGGTATCGGGCCCGTATTATGGTTTCGGAGCCCGGTACATGTTCGATATGATTTATATGTGTTGTCTGTGAAGTTTGGTAAGAAACGGAATCCATTTGACGTGATTCGGGCCTAAAATGCAAAATTTGATGTTTAAAGAAGTTTTGAGAAATTTCATTGATTTTGAGGTTTAATTCGATGTTTATGATGTTATCTTGGTGCTTTTATTACATGAATAAGTCCCTAGGATGTTTTTGAGGTTGGGTGCATATTTGGTTTTGAGCCCCGAGGGCTCGGGTGTGTTTCAGGTAGGTCTTCGGGGTGTCTGAACTTAAGAAAACATTGTTGTTGCACCAGATCTAGTGTGCCCGCACCTGCGAGCCTAGGGCCGCAGGTGTGGGACCGCAGGTGCGCCTCTATGCACGCAGGTGCGGTCCCTCTCGCAGATGCGGACCCTTCTCCGCAAAAGCGGTTCCGCAGGAGCGGATAACCTTTCCGCGGGAGCGGATAACCTTTCCGCAGGTGCGGCCCTCTATGGGCATGTCCATCTCCGCAGGTGCGATCCATTTCTCGCACCTGCGATAGCATAGGTGCGACCCAAGCACCGCAGGTGCGAAAGTCGAGCAGTGATGTTTTTAAAAACAAACTTCAGACATTTCTTCTTCCACTTTTTCATAAAAATAGAGGACCTAGGGCGATTTTCACAAGAGATTTTCTTCCCAATTCGTAGATAAGTGTTCACTAATTGATTTTCTTCAACTTTCTAATGTTTTTCATCAATTATCATCAAGAATCCTAGGGTTTTAATGGTACAAATTTGGGGATTTGGGTAGAGTTAGGGATTTTCGATTATTTGGGAATTTGACCTCGTTTTGGGGTCGGATTTCAAAATTATATATTCGGGCTTGTGGGCGATCGGGTTTTGGTCCGAACCTCGTATTTGGACCAAGCAGGCCCGGGATCGATTTTTTGATTTTTGGAAATAATACTAGAAAACCTATAATTAAGCATTGGAATTGAATAGTTGAGCATTCATTGATGTTATTGAGTCAATTATGTCTAGATACGATTGATTCGGAGTCGGTTTCGATGGGAAAAGCGGTGCTTGAGGCTTGATTTGGATCATTGGAGTCGAGGTAAGTGTTTGGCCTAACCTTAGCTTGAGGGAATAGGTGTTGAGTCTTATTTGCTACTTGTTATTTCCATGTCCAATGTATAGGTGAGGTGACGAGTACCTATATGTTGTGGTCAAGCATGCCCGTGAGTCAAATATGAGCAATTATATGATTTTCATTGAGGTTTATTGTGTTATGGATTTAATGTCGATTTGGCAGTTATTAATTTGAGCGAAATTCTTGGTTGTGAACATTGTTGAGTACTCGAGCAGTTGAGAGATATTTTGTTAAACTATACACTTGTGTAGGATTGGTTATAGTTGTGTCCCTTGCCGGGATGGTATTATTTCAGTTGATTATTCCTTTGCATTTATGGTTTTTTATTGTTGATTTTCCTGCCAAACTGTTGTTTTTTATATTTATGCACGAGGGGACATTCCGTGCCATGTTTATGATATTTACGTACGAGGGGACATTTCGTACCATGTTTATGTTATTTATGCACGAGGGGACATTCCATGCCGTGTTTATGTTTATTTATGCACGAGGGGACATTCCGTGCAGTGTGATCGATATTTATGCACGAGGGAACATTCCGTGTTGTGTGATTGATATTTATGCACGAGGGGACATTTTGTGACGTGTTGTTGATATATATGCACGAGGGGGCATTCTGTGCCATGTTTATGTTTATTTATGCACGAGGGGACATTCTGTGCCGTGTTGATGATATTTATGCACGAGGGGACATTCTGTGCCGTGATTGTGATGTTTTATGCACGAGGGGACATTATGTGCCGTGTTTAAGATACTTTAGCACGAGGGGACATGTTGTTCCGTTTCTTTTCATTTGTTTATTTCGTGTTGTTAATCCTCGTTGTAATTTTTTTTATATTTGAATTGTTGCCTCGTTCCGTCATTTCAGTATTTGCTACCCCTTTTTCCCAGCATGTTTCCCCGTTATTGTACTTAACTGTTTATTTCTTGTTGTTATTTCCTGTTATATTTTATTTAAACTGCACAGGTGATATTACTTGTCGTGTCCTAGCCTCGTCACTACTTCGCCGAGGTTAGGCTCGGCACTTACTCAGTACATGGGGTTGGTTGTACTGATGCTACACCTGCACTTCTTTATGTTGTGCAGATTTCGGTACCGGGCCCAGTGGACACTGATCGAGGAGGCTTCCTTCAGTCCACCAGGCGACACTGAGGTAGTTCTGCAAGCGTCTGCAAGCCTTGGCGTCACCTCCTATCTCTCTTATTTTCCTGTCTTTATGTATTTCCGAGACAGTAGCACTTCGTTTATTCATACCTTTATTTGTAGCAATCTTAGATAGTCCCTGAAATTGTGACACCAAATTTTGGGAGTTGTTATTAAAGGATTTTGTAATACTATTTACTTAAGTTGTTAGATTTCATTTCTTCCGCGCTTTGATTTCTAATAGTTCTTGTGTATCACTGTTAAATGCTAAATAATAAAGGAACATGTTAGAATAATTGATAACGTTGGCTTGTCTAGCGGGTTCACGTTAGACGTCATCACGGTCCTGACGGTGGGATTTCGGGTCGTGACAGAGCCCTCATGTTAACAGAACTGCCAGCAACAAAAAAGGGATTTGTGATTCCCTTGTTCTTATTCTAAGAAGCTTCCATAGCTTTCTCCTGCATCCTAGCTTGTTCCACAGCAAATCTCAGTGTATAGGCTTGAACAATTTCACACCAAATCCGATTATTTCTTTTAAGGCACCTATGAAACTAGATATGAAGTGTGACTCATAAAAGAGAGGATTCCTTACCAGCACTTGAGCTTTCGAGTCCTCAAACTTGCTTAGGTTGTCATCAACATAGCCTACTTGGCTTAGCTTATTAAATTCTTCAACTACGTTCTCTATTAGTTCTTCTCCAAATTGAATAAGTAGCTCCTCTTTAAATTCAGCCCAGCTCACTTCACCTCTGCTCAACACTAACGAGTGGTACCAAGTGTCAGCTGGTCCATTTAGATAGAATGCAGCAGCTTCGACTTTTTGGTTGTCCGGGTTCTTATACAAATTGAAATACCTTTCACACTTACAGATCCATGCCTTAGGCTCATGACCCTCGAAATTAGGCAACTCCCACTTAGGGGAAGGAGCATGCATAGCTTGAGGGCGGTTCTGTCTCAATTCCTGACCTAGGAGGGATAAGAGTCCATCTCCTTGAGGTCTATCTCCTTTAGCTCGTTGAGGAGCTCTTTCTAAATTTGTCAACTTGTCTAGAATTAACTCTAGGGTCCCATGTATTCTAGTATGTGTGTTGCACAGTTCCTCCTGAGTGGACAATACTTCATTCAAAACCCCATAGTGCCTTACAAGCTTATTATACCAAGCATTGCCATCACACAGTCGCAAGATTGAAGCTCTGATACCAATTGTAATGATCCACCTAAGGATCTGAGAAATTAATCAACAAAATACGAAATAGAAGAACTTTTGAGATAATTTTCTGATTATATAAATGGAAAACAACGAATTACAAATAAACCAAATGAACAACTAACTATCACTAATAAACTTCAATAGTCTACTAAGATTTGTAGAAATGAAGAAGAGTAGAATCAAAGATTGAAGGAAAGAAAAGAAGCGGAAATCGAGTGAGGGATTGTGAGAAGAAAGAAGAATTAAACTTAGATTCGATGCCTTCCCATTTCCGTTGAAGGTTAGTTATAACAACCTTCGGCTAACGTGGCAAAATCCTAGCACTCGCAACTCATTTATTTGAAACTAATCTTAGTTGTTAATTTGAAATTATGTTACTCTTCTTCACTCATTTTGTTATTCCTCTGCCTAAGCTTTCCTCTCATCAAGCCCAGCTAACAACACTAATCCTTCGACTATGTTAGATCATTACATGATGTTACTCAAGATTTGCTTGACGTTGTTTTCAAGGAGAATACTTTCCTTATTCGTGGTTTTCTCGGCATGCCCATTAATATCCCGGATTTTATTACAATATAGCAAACAAGGTATGTAAGATATATTCAGATCCCAGGATGGATCAACATTATTGGTGGCTTACATCCAAATCTTGATGAGGGGCCTTATATTTTTGTTTTTTATAAAGAAAATCTTACATTTAAGTCTATTTTCCTTACTCTTTGAGACGCAAAGTTATTATAGTAATATTTTGTTATAATCGAGTGATTATAACAATTCTTTTTCGCTTGGTGATATAGCTAATCCATTTTAATGTCTTGAGACATCGTTGGTCCTAGATAAGATTGTATTATACTAAAATTTAATAAACTTCTTCCCGCAAACACAACTGTTATAGGAACATTATTCGATATGGAATATAGTATTTTAAAAAGAATCAAGTCTTACCTTTTCATGTCTTGTTAGCTGATTGAGTATATCGATTAAGGTATTATTTTTACTTATGGTATTTCCTTTAATGCTTTTAATTCGAAAAATAAGTATAAACTATTCATCAGAGTAACTTTTCTCAGATTCTTATCACCTAGTGACCTCAAAATTTTCCACTAAATAAAAATAACAGACATTTTTCGCGCTTCAGATTATTCAAATCTCTATGATAGACATCAATAACAAATCAAAGTTTTCTTTATTCTTTTTTTCTATTAAAAAAATATAATTTTTTACTTCAAAATATACGATTTTTGTAAAACATATTAATTCTTGAAAAGTACTACTAGTAAAAAAATGGGGCCCCAAAACTTTGGGGCCTAGCGCAATTGCTTGGGATGCCTTACCTTGAGCCGGCATTGCTAGATCCGTGACATGTCACTTGTTGCAGGTAACATGCATGTCTATAGATTTCGCATTTTAACGAGGCTTAATTATATGTAGTTCAGTACTATTCTTTGGATGATTATATAACTTAAAATAAATAAAAGAGCTTTTATTCTGGATTAAATATCTGAAAGTATTGAATTCACAAAAACTGTATTTTGAGAGGATTTTATCATTCTAATTGTGGTTTTAAACAAAACGGAATGCAAAATTCATTTGTTTAACTTCTCTATTTTGAATAATCGATCCTTTAAATCGTTTCAGGCTCGAGGAGCAATAGTTAAGATATTTTATCAGATATTAGAGGAAAGAAAATACATGATTGGAAAAAATAAAGCAAGCCCAAATCCAACATACTAAATAGGGGTATACATGGATCGGGTTACCGAACCAAACCAACTACATTGGTTTGGATTGGTTCGGTTTTGTCGGATTTTTTTAGGTTTTCGGTTTTTTTTGTTACATGAATATTATTCCGATCTTACTTTATTAAAGTTATAGATAAAATTTTGATAAGTGAATATACGTTTAGTAAATATTGAAAAAATTGACAAACATATGATTTATTAAAATATTTTAATGGGAGAAGTTTTTTAGTACTACATGGTAGTTATATTCTTAGTCGTCTAATAATAATTTTCGTTAATGTACACTTTCAAGGTTAACACATGAGAGGATCCCAAATATTTTAATATTATTTTAAAGAAAATTCATATAAAGTCTTAAAAATATATATAAAAATTATATATTTGTATATCGGTTTGGGTCGGGGTTTTTTACTCAATACCAAATCTAGTCGATTTTTTTAATCGATTTGGTGCGATTTTTCGATTCGATTTTAACCTCCCTAATACTAGATACGATGCTAGACACTCAAGATGATGAAGGAAATATCATTACTATGCTAGCTAATTCGCTTACATTTGTTGGTTATGAATTTACTGTTGAGATTACGGCAAAAGCAATAATGTATTTGGAAAAATATGAATACTTTATATAATGTTCTTCTTAATTTCTGAATTACTTGCTTGCGAACAAATTCACGTATAATTGTGTATAATCAATATGTATCGGTTAGAAAAAATAAATAGTGAATCCGGCTGGCTATTTTGGTATTGTCAAGGAGTATCATATGATATTGATACTTATGTGAAACCTAAGGAATTCAATCCTTCAAGATGGGATGTAAGAATATATAAATTTGTATTCAAAAACAAATTTTCTTTACTTAGATAATAACATCCATGTATAACTGTTAAGTAAGGATATCATTTTAAATATCCAATGAACTAGTTGTTATATATAATGAAAATTTTGTACAGGATCTTGAAACCAAGCCAGCATATTTTATTCTATTTGGCGAATTTTTTTACTTTTTCGAAATTAATGTTTGCCCGTAAAATTTTCAATTTTCACTTGAAGATGAATTTTGGAATTTTTTGAAAATTTAAAAAAACTCCAAAAAACTGTTTTGCAAAATTTTTATTCATCACTTACAAAACTTCAAAAAAATCAAAATTATATTCATGTCCAAACACAACTCTAATTTTCAAATACCATTTCACTTAGGAAAAAAATTCACTTCTTTTTTAAATTTTACAATTCTTATGTCCAAACGCCCCCTTTGTCTTCCCTCAATTCACCGAGTTTACTCTACGTGAATTGAGTCTCTCTATATATATTAGGTACTTCTATTGCCCCTATTGGTCTGCAACTGTTCGACGTTTTCATTATCATTAGCATGCTTAATGAAGATGCCTAGAGTATAAAAAAAATGTAAATGTGTAAAAAGAAATGCCTCGTACGTGCTAATTCGAGAAAAAAAGGAACACATGTTTTAATCGCACAATGAAAATCAAAATTTGAAACACCTAAACAAGGATGATAAATGACAAAAAGTTTTGGGACAAAATAAAAATGAAGAAAAAGACCAGGAAACCAATAATTATAATTAAGTAGATTGACTTTCACAAAGAACCTACTATTAAAAGTAAGAATTTGGTGCTGCATTGTAAAAATATCTTTCGTTAACTTAATTGCCACACCTGATCACTACATTTGGTGACATCATCACAATATGTCATGTTCTAGATCGCGTGTGTTTGACCAAAAAGTATGACACTTTTTGCTAAACTAATTAAAAAAATAAACAAGATGAAAGGCAAATCCTAATCAAGCACAATAAAACTTAGATCTAGTCACGTGTTCAAACACTAGCGTCCACTAGTGGTTAGAATCAATTATCAGATTATTAAATGAAACTTTTTGAGAATGAATGTAGAGACAATAATGAGCAATAAATATGAAAATGGCAATAAGTGTAAATGGAATAATGATTCACCCAAATATTGAATGAAGTGGATGATTCCATCTTCTGACAACCACGTGTAACAAATGAATATGAAAATGGACAAAGTTTTCTTGGATCGTGTGAGTGGAAGGGCAGAATAAACAATAAAATCAATCACTCTGGAAAAGTATGTTTTTGTATTCTCTCACAAGAGTCAACTTCTTACAAGAGTTCTTATCCAAGTGAATCCACCCTTTTTGCTTCCTATCTTTCACTATTTATATGGGATATTCCTAAAAAATCCTAAAAGCTACAGCCAGGGAAATATTCCTTTCGATAATTCCAAGACTATTCTAGTCGTTGTTCCTATGATTCTCTATTCGAGCTCGGCCTTGATGTCTTGCTCGGCGACTCCTTGTTGTTGGGCCCTGCTCGGCCTCGGCCGTAATTTCCACACTTGTTGATCCATATTCACTGAATTTCTTCAGTCGGATTTTGACCCATACAGTTAGTCCCTCCGCTTATTGAGGTCGTCTTCTGGTCGACCTCAGTGAGCGTACTTTATCAGCAATAATTGTGGAGAAATCCCGACGTGATGGCCGAGCAGAAGTGATTATCGTCGAGATGGTGACGTGTCGCTCTGAGGGTTATGGTCAATGAGGTTGGTACATGGTGACAGCATGGCCGCATGCTTCATCATTACGCATCTTCTCGATGCGCTGCATCATTTCTCCAGCCCATGTCGCTTCGATTCTAGGGCCACTGACGGTTATTTGCACCGGTGTGGGCGCCCCGGTTGTCTACAAATAAAGGGGAAGGCTTCTCAATGAAACTTTTGCATTCTCTAGTTTCTTCACCCCTAAACTTTGCTTTTTCTTCTTCATGTGTTCTTTCTCCCTGCAACTTCCGTCGTCACTACCCTTGTTTATTCCCCGCTCTACCATATACACATTATCGAAAAATGACTAACGTGGCTCTCAACATTGAGACGGTCTCTGACCCTACTCCATTATCGGTGGCCATGCCTTCCGGTGGCGGAGAACCTATGGTTATGGAGGACGAGAGCTTCCCCACTTTGGAAGAGCTCGTTCCCCGTAACCCCAATTCCAGGTCCGACTTCTCGAAGGAACCTGCCCATGACCCTAAGACTGCGAGGTCTGAGATGGAGGCGAAGCATCTTGATGCCCTTAGGGCCAAATATGGAATCCCTACTCACGTTGACCTGATTCCGGCCGGGGATGACGTGATTCAAATTCACTGTCCCGGGTACTGTGCGTTTTACGCCTACCCGTTCCAAGTGGGATATTCTCTTCCCCTTCCTCCGTTGGCGAAGGAGTTCTGTCGTTATTACAGGGTCTGCCCGGTGCAACTTTCCCCCTACCTTTATAAGGTCTTCCTCTTGTTGACGAAGTTTGCAGAGCTGGTCGGCTGCGAAATCTCTATCTGCCACATGTTGCATCTTTTCGCGCCAAACTTCTACGGGGGAACAATGGCTCACCTTTGCCACCGCGGAACCAAGGGACTGGTGGCGAGAATGGATGACAAGACGAAACGCCAATTTTGTGTCAACTATTTCTTCATCAAAATCGAGCACGTGGTGGCGAACATCAGCGAGTTTCCTCAGCAGTGGAATTTTGCTCGTAAGTATTTTTGTTATTTGAAGTACGTTCTATTGCTTCTCTTCGTGTTTCGTGAATTGTTTCCTTTTTCCTTCGTGTAGCTGAGAGACATCCCCCTTCTTTGGTTGTCGATATCAGTGACTGGGTAACCCGCGTCCTACCTCACATCGTAGGGATCCGTGGCTGGGTGTCCTTCAACAAGAGGTTCAGGCCCAAGACCTTGACCGGTAAGTTCGGTTTCGGCTTTTTAACCATTTCACCCTTGTTATCATCCATTTCTTTCTTTTGCTTATGGTTTACCTTTGGTGTCAGGTCGGGGGGCTTCTAAGAAGTCCAAGGTTCCCCATCCTGCATTTCGCCAGGCGGTTGCCTCGGCCGGGATGCAGTTCGTGCTGGCCGAGTCTGTGCGGAACACTATCTCCAAGACTCCGGTGTTAAGCGAACCTGGTCGTCAGAAGGTCGTTCCATCAGCAGAGACCCTGGCCTGCTAGGTGCTTCATCTGGTGGATGAATCTTCTCCCGAAGAGGAGAGGCGGCGCCTTTGAAAAGGCAAAGGTAGAGGTCGCAGTCACACTCGAGCGGCCAATCATTCTAGATGCAGAGTTGGCGTTTCCTTCAGTTGAGGGGACTCTTCCCCCGCCGGAGGTCACCATAGAAGAGAGGATGTTGGAGACGGCGGAGGCCGCTACGGAAAGGGGATGATCGGGGGCGGGTGAGGTCAGCTCATCGTCCGCCGATGAGAGAGGCAAAATAGTTGTTTTAGAGGATGATGGGTCTGGCTCTGATATCGACCCTGAGGAAGTGCGGACCTTCGAAGAGAGGTTTACTCAAGTAGAAGTGAGGACCGAGGGGTCTACTCGGAATATTGTTATCCCCGTGGGTTTCAACCTGTTGGTCTACTCAGAACGGGTGGTTCCGACTTTGGCCCCTTTATGCACGGACTCCGAGAATAAGACGCTGCAGACGCTGAAGGACACAGACCGGTCACTGGGCATTTCCGAGATGTCCCTGCAAGTAAGTTCTTTTTTAGCGCTTCACTTTCTTTCCTTTACGTTATTTGTCTTTGCTGACCTCTATTCGTTTGCTTCTCACACTCCCATTCTAGAGTTTGAGAGTGCCCGTCGGGAGGAGAAGAGGGCAGCTCTTTATAAGAGGATGGAGTCAAATACAGAGAGTACCGTACCAAGCACTGGTCAGCATACTTCGTGAGGATGGTCAATTCCAAACTCTATGGGACTAGCTGAAACAAAAGGACGAGGAGTTGAAGGAGAAGGATGATGAGCTGGTGAGGGCCATTGGCAGGTGCAGTGAGCTCTAAGGGACGTTGAGGGCTAAAGACGATGAGCTCGAGGTGATCAAGGGGGTCATGGATGAGAGTGTCGACCTCCAGGCTCGGGTGGTATGGCCGAGCTCTAGAAGAGTGAAGTTGGGGCTAACGACTTGAGGGATGAGTTAGTTGCCAAAGCTTCAGAGTTGGAGAGAGTTGAGAAAGCCAGAACGACTGATGTGGCGGAGGCGGCGACACTAGAAAGTACCATCCGCGTCTTCAAGTCCGAGCGGGCTAGTGAAGTAGAGACATCTACGCTTGAAAAGTCGAGGCTTGAAGAGCGGATCGGCGGTCTAGAAGCAGGGGTCTCGGATCTAAATGAGCAGATTGTCGTCCTTAAAGTCGAGAAGGCGCAGCAACAGGCCCAGTTGTCTACCTCCCATGCTTCCACTTATCCTAGTGTGTCACGGGATTTGAACGAGAAGTGGGCTCAAGCCGAGGCACGGCTTGACATATATAGGGATTTGATGACGGCTGGGAAAGCTTCTGAGGCGGAATTTGAGGATGCCCGTATTAAGGCACGTGCAGCTCGTGATGCTTGTGGCTATGACCCCGGTACACCCGGCATGGATGATGGTGAAGATGACTTGGATGGGCTCGAACCTGGTGCTTGGTATGATGATGAGTACTCCAATGGCGAGGGCGCCGGGGGCGATGGCAGAGATGTGGCCGAGTAGTATGCTTCCCTTTGTATTTTTGTTCTTTTCTTCTCTCTTTTTTTGTTTCACGGGCACTTGTTTGGCCCTTGTAAGATGATTTTTTGGAATGATAAGACTTTTGTTGTTTGTTCTTAAACTTCTTGTTTTTCCTTTTGAGTGTTTTTCTCGATTGATTGCCTTGGTTGCGATTTCACTTAGGTCGACCGTAAGTTGAGTTAGTTCGAGGTCGAATGCCGACTTATAAATTGATTCGAACGAGGTCGAATGTAAGTAAATTCGAGCGAGGTCGAATGTAAACTTAAAAATTAATTCGAACGAGGTCGAATGTAAGTCGATTCGAGCGAGGCCGAATGTAGACTTAAAAATTAATTCGAACAAGGTCGAATGTAAATAGATTCGAGCGAGGTCGAATGTAGACTTTAAAAATTAATTCGAGCGAGGTTGAAAATAAGTCGATTCGAGCGAGGTCGAACGTAGACTTTTAAAAATTAATCCGAACGAGGTCGAACGTAAGTCGATTCGAGCGAGGTCGAATGTAGACTTAAAAATTAATTTGAACAAGGTCGAACGTAAGTCGATTCGAGCGAGGTCGAACGTAGACTTTTAAAAATTAATTCGAACGAGGACGAATGTGAGTCGATTCGAGCGGGTTGAATGTACATTTCCTGCATTGGCGTAATGTGTAAACTTGGTGGAGACATGTAAAAACATCATATGTTTGCATATTCTGCTTTGTTTATACATTCATTGGAGAAGTTTACATGTTTCTTCTCTGTTCGTACGTACATTCTAGACAGTCTATCTAGTCCCTTATTGGCCGACCTGGAGAAATTGTTGAGGGGTTGGGCGATGAATTGATACTTAACTTCGAGATGCCTTCCTCGTCTCCTCATTAAAAACCTCCTCGAGAAAACCCAATTGAGACAAAAGTCGGGTGAGGGAAAAAGAGTACGACTTGGAGGACACCTTATTTTTAGAAGTTGAAGTATTTGATGTGAGCGACGTTCCAATTGTTCGGTAGCAATTTTCCTTCCATTGCTTCTAGTTGGAATGATCCTTTGTTTACTATCACCGTAATTTTGTATGGGCCATCCCAATTGGTCCCTATTTTGCCTTCCCGTGGATCTTTGCTCGCCCGTGTCTTGGCTTTGAGTATGTAGTCCCCGACTTTGAGTGGTATGACTTTGTATTTTTTGTTGTAATATCATTCAATTTGTTGTTTTTGGGATACCATCCTTATGTAAGCCATGTCTCTTCGTTCTTTGGCTTCGTCAAGATTTTGCCTTCTGATTTCATCGTTGCTTGGCCCGCTTTCAATTGAATATCTTAGGCTCGGCTCCCTGACCTCAACCGGCATCGTAGCATCAGTCCTATAGACTAGTGAGTATGGCGTTTCCCATGTGCTCGTCCTTGACGTGGTGCGATATGCCCATAACACTTCTGGTAGCACCTCCAGCCACAGTCCCCTGGCGTTTTCCAGTTTCATTTTCATGATGTTCAATATCGTTTTGTTGGAGGATTCAGCTTAGCCGTTGGCGCCGGGATGATATGGCGTGGAGAGTATTCTTTTGATGTGCCACTTCTCGAAGAATTCAACGACTTTTTCCCTGTCAATTGAGGTTCATTGTCACAGCTGATTTCTTTTGGGAATGCCGAAGCGGCATACGCCGTTCCTCCATATAAAGGCGATCACTTCATGTCCGCGTATTTGAGCGAATACACATGCTTCCACCCATTTAGAGAAATAGTCAGTTAAAACCAAAAGAAATCGTACACTATCTCGGCCTGTGGGGAGTGGGCCAACGATATCCATTCCCCATTTGATGAAGGTACAGGACGATGTGACTGAGTGGAGGTGCTCGCCCGCTTGATGGATCATGGGGGCGTACTTTTGGCATGGGTCACACTTTTTAACAAAATCAGTTGCTTCATTTTCATTGTGGGCCAGTAGTAGCCTGCTCGTATGAGACATCTGACTAGGGATCGATTACCAGTGTAAGCCTCGCAATGGCCCTCGTGGAACTCTTCCAGGACACGCCTTGTCAGGTTCGGTCAAGACATTTTTCCAGAAAGCCGCCACATGTTCTCCTACATAGGTCGTTGTTGATGATGATATACATGGTTGCTTGCATTCAGATATTTTTGGCCTCTTTTTTGTCGTTCGGGAGCACGCCGTCCTGCAGGTAGGTCATGATACGGTTGCGCCAGTCCCAAGTTAGTTTAATGGTGCGTACCTCAATTTTGTCGATGAGTGTGACTACGTTCTCCTTTCCGTTTATTCTTTTGGTAGCTGCCACCAATTTGGCGAGGCCGTCCACCTCGATGTTCTGCGCTTGAGGTATCTGATCGAGCTAGCATCCATCGAACTCGGGCAGCAGCTTGCAAATCTCGGCCTGATATTTTTGTAGCCTTTGTTCCTTGATTCGGAAAGTCCACGTGACTTGATTGATGATGAGTTTTGAGTCACATCGGAGGACTACCCGTCGTGCTCCGTATTAGAGGGTCAGTTTTAATCCTGCAATCACGGCATCATACTCGCCTCATTGTTAGTCATATCGGGGCACCGTATGGACTGACGAATTATTTTGCTTGTCGGGACCTCGAGTACGAGTCCCAGTCCAGATCCTGACGCGTTGGAGACGCCATCGATGTATAGAATCCATAGGTCATGTACCTTAGGGGAAGTACTGGTGGCTTCCCTTTCGGCCTCAGGCATATTTTAGCGTTGAAGTCGGCGACGAAGTGGGCGAGTACTTGTGACTTTATCGATGTTCGCGGCTGATAGGTTATAACGTGCTCGCTTAACTCGATGGTCCATTAGCCAACCTACCCGACAGCTCGGGTTTGTGTAGGATACTCCTCAAGGGAAAAGTCATGATTACTGAGATGGGGTGGCATTGGAAATAAGGTCTAAGCTTTCGTGAAGCTACGACCAAAGCCAAGGCCAGCATTTTGAGGTGAAGGTACCTCGTTTCGGCGTCGACCAAGGTTTTGCTAACGTAGTAGATTGGAGATTGCGAACATTTGCTTTCGCGGACCAGGATTGCGCTCACTGCAACATTGGACACGGCTAGGTAGATCTATAGGCGCTCTCTGGTTTCCGCCTTAGCTAACAGCGGGGGCGAGGACAAGTATGCCTTTAATTATCTTAGGGCGTTGACGCACTCGGAATTCCATTGGAGACCGTTGTCCTTTTTGAGTACGCCAAAGAATTTTGGCACCTATTAGATGATCGTGAGATGAACCTCAATAGGGCGGCTACATGGCCGGTTAGCTTTTGCACCTGTTTCTTGTTGGTCATGTTTTCTGGTATTCCTTCTAGAGCCTTGATTTGGTCGGGGTTAACCTCAATGCCTCTCTACGATACCAAAAAGCCGAGGAATTTTCTTGAGGTTACGCCAAAGGTGCACTTCTCGGGATTCAGCTTCATGTCGTTCCACCTAAGTATGTCGAAAGCCTCCCTCAAATGGTCTATGGGATCTTCCTTTCTTTTTGACTTGACCAACATGTCGTTTATATACACTTCTATCGTTTTGCCGAGCTGCTCTTTGATCATTTTGGTTACTAGCCTCTGAAAGGTTGCCCCGTGTTTTTCAGTCTGAACAACATGACTCTGTGGCAGTACGTCCATTGGTGGGTGATGAAAGTAGTTTTTTCCCGGTCCTCTCCTCCATGAAGATTTGGTTGTAACCTGAGTAGGCGTCCAAGAAACTTAACAATTCGGTCCCTACTGTTGCGTCGATGAGCTGATCAATATGAGGCATGGAAATGAATCTTTCGTCCATGCCTTGTTCAGATCTCTGAAGTCCACGCACATGCGCCATATCCCATTTTTCTTTTTCACCATGACCACGTTGGCAACCTATTGGGGGTACTTTGACTCCCTGATGGAGCTATTTGCGAGCAGTTTTTCCACCTCTTCGCGGACGACATCATTTATTGTGGCATTGAATTTTCTTCTAACTTGTTGTACCGGGGGGTAGAGTGGATCGACATTCAGCTTGTGTGTTGCTATTTCCTTTGGGATGCCTAGCATATCTGCATGGGAGAAGGCAAACATGTCTTCGTTGTTAGTTTAAAATTTATGGAATTTACCTGGTTCCTGGAGTTTGTGGTCGATATAAGATTTTTTGTTGTGGTCATTTTTATCCAACAGAACGGGGTTGAGGTCTTCCATAGTTGATCCCATGGCTCCCACGACGTTAGGGTCCTTTATGACACCTCTTCGTTCGTCAACGTCTGACCTCGACCTCGACCTCGCTAATTGTTGTGCCTTTGTTTTTCAACTGCTGGGTGTACGTACAGTCATGGGTGATGCGGTAGAATTCTTGGGTTGTGTGTTGCTTACCGCGAATGTTGAACACTCCCCACGGGGTGGGAAACTTGATGACCTGATATGGGCTGGACGGGATGGCCCTCATTACGTGTATCCAACACCGTCCTATGATGGCGTTGTACGTTATGTCTTGATTCATGATTTGGAACATTGTTTCCAGGGTGATACCACCGTCCCTCCTTGAATATTGAGAATGAGGCTAAAAGTCTAAGTTGGGGGTGTGGTGTCAAGTTGGAAAATTGATAAGGTTGTACATTGAGTGTAGGAACCTATACTTCAAAGTGTTCACATGAAATTATTCAAGCTCCAAAAGAAAAGTATTAAAAAAAAAAGCAAAAGAAAAGAAAAGGAGATATATGTATGTATATAAATATAGAGCCTTGAAGGAAATTAGAGAGGTATTTAAGGTGGTTCTATGTTGGCAACTAGATGCAAATGAGGCTATGTGGTTTAAAAAGAAACAAAGTCAACAAGAAAGAAAAATGTGAGTAGTGCTCAAGGAGGGTGTAGTCACTTGTATCCCAAATTTTATCTGGCCCTTCCCTAAACCTACATTACAAGCTTAAAAAGTCTTTATGGGATCTCCAACCGAATGTTCTTGAATAGGCGGTGAATTAAAATAAGGGCAAGTTTATGGCATGATTTGTTGTAACACTTGAAATTCTTTGTGAGTATGAGTGTCTTTGTAAATTTGTCCCTTGTGTTGTTCATGTAAATATGGTGATTTTGTGAGTTTCTTTTTTGTGAGAGCACATGAATTAGGATGGATTGGTGAAATTGATATATCCGAAAATGAGTGAGTTGAGCATATGTAGTGGACTAGTGTTTTTGAGTCACTTCTTGAGGCTTATTCTTATCACTTAATTATTTTGAAACTCCCTTGCACTTATTGAAGTTGTTTTTGAATGAGGGAGTTATTCGGGTAAGATGCATATTTGAGCCTAATTATTAGTACCAACCAAATCCATAAGTATAATGCTTAGTTGGAGAATGTGATTTGTAAATGATAGCAATACGACTTGTGCTTTAAGTGGTAGAACCTCGTTGAGTTGTTGGTTTTGATTTGTTTGAGGACAAGCAAAAGCTTTAAGTTGGGGGTGTTGATGAGTGGTGATTTTACCACTCATTTTAGTCTCTTTTCGTTAGATTTTGCATCATTTCGTTTATGGTGTGTATTGTTCGACTTTCAGGGAAATGATGCCATGAAGTGATTGGCATTGAATTGAAGTGGAATTGAGCACAAATTGGTGGGAAAAGGACAAAAACCTTCAATGATTCCGCACCTGCGGACGTTTGGTCGCTGGTGCGACATCGCACCTGCGAAGTATTGTTCCGCACCTGCGCAAATGGCTCAAATGTACACAGGCCGCATCTGCGACATGGTTTTCCGCATCTGCGGAAAAGGACAATGTCACCCGGAATCGCACATGCGATGTGGAATCCGCATCTGCGGAGCCGCACCTGCGAGGATTTGTTCGCATGTGTGGTCAACGGGCATCTGACCTGGACAGAGTTGTAAAATCACATTTTCCCAATCCCAAACCCACATATACTCGACCTAGCAGATATTGTCAGTATCTTTGGACATCGTTTTGGCTCATTTTCAGTAGAGACACAAGAGTAGAACAAGTTTTGAAGCTAGGGTTTGCACAAACACTTGGGTTTTGAAGATTTCAAGCTTCTGGTTAAGGATTTCTTACCCAATTATGTTTATTTCTTCATTTCCTTGCTTTGTATTGAATATTTAAGTGTGTAGTATTTATTTCCAACACTTGAATCTTGTTTATGGGAATATTCATATTTAAAGTGTGGATTAAATACTTTGTTGAGCTTATGTATTGGATGATTTTCATTTATTTATGAAGTGAGTTATTGTTTCCTTAATTATTCTTGTTCTTTAATGTTTCCAAAGGGGATAGCTAACCCTAGGACTCGCCCATTAACTCTGAATTAATGAAAGATTAATTAACAAGAATTTGAGGTTTTAACCCTCATTTTATAGATTCTACCTAGGGATAGGATTGAACTACTTGTAGTCATATCCGGGTGTGCTTAATCTCTTAATTGGGTTAGAAATAATTCAATTAGGAAGTCTTGTTAGTCTTCGGAAGAAGCTAATTAAGAATTACTATCTGTGGCTAATTAACATAAACTCGCTCATATTTGTAAAATCGTAAAATACATTGGATCGTTACTTGAGTATAATTCCCAATGCATTCATTCTTGTAGTCATTGATCATTTTACTTGCTTTCTAGGTTAGTTTACATTTTTGCATTTAGTTATAAACATTTTTACAACAAAAAAAACTAAGTGTTTGGCATTGCGCGATAAGTGATAATTCTCTTACATTCCTAATCGCTTATATATTGTTCTCTGTGGGATTCAACCCCAACCTAGTTGGGTTACTATATTTGACATTGATTGCTTTAAACTATTTTAAGGTGTTATTTGAGCGTATCAAATTTTGGCGTCGTTGCCGGGGAACAATTGGCGTAATTTAGGTTGTTTGAGAAGTTAGCATAAGTGCTTTGGTCCAAACTTGTGAATATTTGTGTAATTATTTTTCTTGTTTAGTTTCTTAATTTTTAACATTAAAAATGGCATCATATAACGAAGATTGGTCGGATGGTAGTTGTTCATACTTTCATGACCCTTGTCCTTATTGTGGAGGATCACACTCGTGGCAAATTATTTAAATTCTCCCGGGGATGGATTGTGCGCACAATCTCAAACCCATGAGTGAAGTATTTGTGATAGGTGTGGTTGCCAAAATGGTCATTGGAATGATTGTGATTTTTTGTCCGTCCCTTCCCCAATCCCCCGCTATGATGATTCTACTTTTTGTGATGAAAACCTTAGGGATGAGGAAGTGGAAGAAATTGAGCATGGATGAAATGGAGAGTTCAAGCTCATGTTGGAGTGCTTACTTGAAGAAGGAAACAAAGAGCAAAATGCCTTGGAGGAGCTTTTGGAGAATAACCTCCAAAATGAATTGGCACTTGAAAGGTTGCACTCACAAATGGATGAAATGATTGAATCCTTAAGGGTTCAAAAGGCATTGGAGGTGAGTGATATCCAAAAACCTTCCTTGGAGGTTGAAGTTGAAAATCCTTCCTTGGCACTTGATCAAAACCAAGAAGAACTTTCAAATGCTCAAAATGAGAGGATGATGCTCATGTTGGAGAACATTCTTGAAAATGAGGAAAAGCACAACCTTGCATTCGAGTAATTTAAACATGATGTGACTCAAAAAGATGAGCATATCCGCACTTTGGAGGATCAAATGAAAGCATTGATGGAGGCTCATTGTGCCTCTCAATTTGAAAGTGTGGAGGGAAGCCAAGAAGAGTCCAATTCCGAGGAAGAAAGTGACCTTTACTTTGAGGAGTCAAGACTTGAACATCCGCCAAGCGACTCCATGAGTATTATTGATGCCAAGAAAAATGTGGATTTAGAGTCAACCGGTGTAATTGAAAATTTGGTTGATATTGACTCTTATCCGGGGAAAAAAGAGGATGTCAAAATCCGTAAAAATTTGCAAGTTGGAGGGTTGAAGTCACATTCCAAGCACTTTTCGACATTGGATTTGTGTGATGATATGGGAATTGAACTACACGAATCAATGAAAGATTGCACGGAGGGAAGACTAGTACCATACATCCTACAATTTAAAGGAACAAGAAAGCAAAATGACATTTCTCGCATGAGAGCCAAGAAGTGCAAAATGAAGAAATTAATTCTTGGCTCGATCATCGCCTTACCACCCCCCATCGCTCGTGGTCACTAGCTTGATTGCAAGCTAGGTGCCCAATTCATATCATCCAAGTGGCGAGAAAAGTGGTAAAGTTGTCTTGCGTAGTGCCGCGATGTTAAATGCGACGTTTGGTGGGACGCAACTCATTGTTTTCAAAAAATTTGTTCATTTTGAAATTTTCTTTCTTTAGAATAGCTTAGTATATTGTTTTGCACTAATCTGGCAAGCTTCAGATTTTTTGGAGCTAAACTGAGGTGTTTGAGAATTTGGAAGGCACCAAAAACAGTGGTTGCCTAGTTCTAGCTTGCTGAACCCATGGACTTCCGCACCTGCGGTCAAGAAGTCCGCAGGTGCGGCCTCGCAGCAGCGGCAATAGAAGCGCAGGTGCGGCCCTTCCGCAGGTGTGATTGTTTTTGCGCACGTGCGCCCTCGCAGGCGCGATTACTTTTTCGCAGGTGCGGTATTCGTGCAATAAAAAATTCCCCAACCCTCATTTCATCAGGTCAGTGTGTTTACTCCCAAAACTCAAAGTGAAAAATAATTTTTTCCTCTCATATCTCATCTCTCACGCTGAAGCTCAATTCCACACAAGACACAGGTAATTTTCCTCTCCCTTGCTCTTCTCTGTTCTTTTTCTTCTTTGTTGCTCTGTCTTCTTCTTCCCCCTAGCTTTTATAGCAGTTACCCTTTCCAAAACCCCATCTGATTTAGGGTAGAATTAGGGTGAGGATTTGTTTTAGAGTAGATAATGAGTGTTGGCTTCAAAAACACATAAGTTGTGGGGAATTCTGAGTACCCAAATTCATGTGAAGAAGAAGCGGTTCTAAACTGCCCACAAGGTGTTCGATAAATTGTGCAAACGAAATTTGGGTGTTAAGTACCTAAAATTCAGTGTTAATGGAGTTAGAACCCAATTTAATACACTAATCTGGAAGTCTTGAGTACAGATTAGTGGCTAAAAACCATGCCCCAATAGAAAATAGTGGAAACAATCTGGGCAGTTGAACTGAAGGACGAACTCCGCAGGCGCGAACAAGTTTCCGCAGGTGCGGCCTCGCACCTGCGAGTCCTTCTTCGCAGGTGCGACCCCTGGTCCACTGAACATTTTCTGCAGGCGCGCTCTATTTTACGCAGGTGCACAACCGCACCTGCGACTGAAGTTCCGCAGGTGAGGAAAATAGGCAGATTGCCAATTTCCAGTGAGCTTGCAACAGACCCTTCCCGGCCCATTCAACTTGGTTCTTTTGCCTAATTGCAGTGTTTTAATTTGCTTAACAAGATTCTACTGCTTGCCTAACTTCGTTTTGATCTTTTATAAGTATTTTGAGCTTTAAATGGATCCGAACATGATGGACAATCCCCCGTTGAGCCACGAAATTGAAGAAAATGTTGAGGAGAACTTTGATACTTCCAGATTCTTATCTGCTGCATGCCATAGCCGGTATTACGGTGATCTCCTCACAAAGAAACTCATACTCGAGAAAGGGATTGCCACAGACAACTTGGCGAAGCTCCTTCCTGAATTCTATGGCCGGCTAGTTGCAAGCGACTGGACTTGCTTCGCTCCCACTCCGTGTAAGGCTAATGAAGAATGGGTGAGATAATTGTATGCCAACCTGAGGCGGACACACTTCCTGAACCATGAATCACCATACGGGGCAAGACCATAAAGTTTGGTGCTGAAGAGATAAATGATTTCTATGGGCTCCCAAATCATCCGCTTGAGCCACTACAAGAGAAGGACCACTGCGACAATGCGGCATGGCTTGTGTCCAAGTTGTATCCTGAGAGCGTCAGAGTAAAGTGGGCAAACAAAAGAAAAGGCTAGAAGTCAATCGACTTCACAGCCGAGGCTAAGATATGGCTCTATATCATGTGCAACAGGGTGTCTCCATGTGGGAATGTCTCAGACGTGCCTTATACTAGAGCCCTGATCATTGTTTGTCTTCTTGATGGCATCCCAGTGAATGTGGGCTATTATATTCTGAGGGAATTGCAGCAGTATTTGCTTGACAATAGCGCAGGGTTGACGTTTCCTTCCTTGATCACTGAATTATGTAGGTGGGCAGAGGTAGAGGAACGCAACACTGATCATTGGCTACCCGTCGACAAACCCTTCCACCCGTTGAGAGTAAAGGGTGAGGGTGGCGCAATAAAAAGCAAAAAGAGGAAGGTAACCACCACCACTGCCGGATCCGGATCCTCCTCACAGACTGCTACAGCAGATGGACCTTTTGGGGAGATGAACTCCCAGTTTGCAGCCCTGCGGGACCTAGTGTCTAAGCTCCCCAGTGGGCCCTCGCACTCCCAGCCTCCGCCTGATTATTGCTCCAGAGCTGACATGCAGACTTACTTTGATGCTCAGGGTAGGATGGCAGCCTCTATTACCCAGCTCGACACTGCTTATACCATCTTGGCAAAGGCACATGTTGACCTTAAGGAGGCATTTGACAAGGAAAAAGAGAAAAATAAAAATAAAGGGAAACTCCTGGTCAAAGTGTGGAGGGGAGTCAAGGCGATCTTCAAGTGGGGGCAACCGAGCAGGAAAATATCGGTTGCGAATGATGAGGGCGGTGAGGACTACTCGTTCATGACAGATTGTGATGATGTCGATGCGGATGATGATGGGGAGAGTTCTCAGCAGCACTGACTAGCCTCTTCTCCTGCAGTTTGCTAGTCTGATGCAGACCTCGGGGAGACCCTCAAACTATGTTATTTACTTTGATATTGTGCAGTGGGGACACTGCAATGTTTTAGTTGGGGGTGGTTGTAGGAGCACACTGTATCTATTATGACTTTGTTTATGACACTGTTTATGTGCCCTTGTCGGGCTTCTTTGTTGTGTATGGATATTATGTGCCCTTGCCGGGCTTATTTAGTGATATCATGTGCTCTTGTTGAGCTTGGTGTGATTAGTCTTTTTTTTTCTTTCGTTATTTATTTTCTTTAGTAGTTTGGTGTTATTAGCAGTAGTTGCTTTTATTTTAGTTTTTATTAGTAGTTTTGTTCTTTTAATCGTTTTATTTCCTTAGTAGTACTTCCTTGGGTTTTCTTCATGCTATTGTTCTTTCCCAAGGAACATTTTGAAGTTAATCGGGTGACTTTTCCCTATGATAGATGGCGTGACAACTTTCTTAAGGGAATTAGTCTTATTTTGCTAGGAGGAGACTTTTGGATTATTTTATACTAACGAAATTAGTCTCTTGTATGTGAAATGTGAATTAAGAATACCCCTCCGAATTTCGGTTTTGAATTAAAATAAGTAAGTGTCACGACCCCAAATCCTAACAGATCGTGATAGCGCCTATCGTGGAACTAGGCTAGCCACTATCACGTAACTACACATTTCTTTTAATAAAATTTCTCAAAAATCATTAATAACAAATATAACTTCGTCTAGTCTTTAACAAAGTATAATATAATCTAACAGTCTAACTATTCCCCAGAACTGGAGTCAACTAATCACGAGCATCTAAGAATAATAATAACATTACTAATGTCGTAATACTCTGTCTCGGGACAAAATACTAAATACTAATGAAGGAAGGGAAATGGAGAAGTTGTGGACGCTGGACAGCTACCTCGAAATCCCAAAGCTGATGTCGAACGGACGCAAGTGACTACTGCTCAGAACCAGTACATGAATCTGCACGCAGAGGTGCAGGGAGTAATGATGAGTACGCCAACTCAGTAGTAATGAAAATAAATCAAGTCTGAAGATAAGAGACACACAGCACAAAATACCAATCCACAAATAGTAAAATAATGAGTCTTAATAAAGTATGCACTTAATACATAAGTTTGAAAACCCATCTCCGTAAATATCCTTTGAACAAATATAATTCCTAGTGTTTCTCAGTAAAATTCCCAAAATATCAGTGTAAAAAAATGAAATGAATCATAATCAAAACTCAGCAAGAATATCATTATAAAACCGCCCCTCGGGCCAAATCATCACTCATAATCAGTCACTCAGCACCTCACCATCACTCAGTAGCAATCACTCAGCACCTCACAGTCACTCATGCCTCCCAATCACTCGTCACTCAGCACTCGGCACTCGCATTCAGTAGGTACATGCACTCACTGGGGGTGTACAGACTCCGGAGGGGCTCTTACAGCCCAAGCACTATAAACAAGCCAAATCATAGCATCAATTGCTCTGGCACTCGGCCTCTCTCATATCATATCCTCACAATGTTGGCCCTCGGCCTCATTCAGTCAGACACTCACAACATGCCACTCGAGCCATAAATAAACGGGGTTTTCAACCCAAAATAGTATTGTATTTCACGAATAATAATATCGACAAACTCTGAGTGTCAAACAGTTTAACAAGAAAGACTGAGTGTAAATTATAATTCTAAGTGAGAAATATCAGGAAAATAGCCCACAAGGGGTTAAGACAGATCGACACTAGGCCCCAAACATGGTTTACAGCCCAATTATATCAAAACATAATAATACTATAAAACATATACTTTAAAAGCAGTTTCGCAACTCAATAGTTTCCTCAAAAAGAACAAGGTTCCAAATTTGCAATTCGTGCACACCCCACACTCGTCATCCAGTGTGTGCGTCGCTCCAAAACCGTGAAAGGATACAAGTTCCGAAATTTCATACCCTCAGGACAGGATTTAAAGACATTACTTACCTCAAACAAGCCAAAATACTAATCAGCGATGCCTTTGCCTCTTAACTCGACCTCCAATTAGAATCTTTAGCAGGAGTTATTTCTCCGCAAACAAACTTGATCAATTCTTCTAGAACTATAGAGGTTACTGAAGAGAAAAATAGGGTAAAGTTAGGCGGGGTGAGAGGATAGGGGAGTTGTCGTAGGGTTTGCTATATTTGAGAAGCTTTAGTCCATCAAACGGCCAAAATCAAATGAAGAGCTCAAAAATGACGGAAAGCTCATGGGTTTTTCACGAAGAGCCTGAATGGAGTGGTCTTCTTCAAAAAGATAAGAAAAACAGAGCGTTGTTCTGCTCCTTGAATTCGTAATTAAGAACCCTACTTCCCCGTGCAAAACAAAGGCTTTAATTGAGGAAACAATAAAACCAGATGCTGCAAATAAATGGAACGGACTATAGGAGGAGATGTCTGGTCGTTTTTATTTATGGAATTTCACAAATATTTGAAAATTTAATTGGTAGTATGGGTATTGAGTTCTCAAATGACCACTTTGTCTTCGGCAAAAACTCTAACTTTACCTTTTGGAATTGGACTTCTATTCTTCTAACACTATTTTATTAAAAGTTGAGGGAAAGAAGAAAATTATTTTTGCATCTCCAAATTTTCCACCCCCTTCCCAACGAGGAATGGTGGATGAGCTTTGTACTTCAATTTATTTTATCAGATCAAGCAGCAGATATATGTTGTATTATATACTTTCGAATTGCTTATGTCGGTAAAATACACCAATTAACCTTAGAAAATCATCTAACATGACATTTAAAAATTGTAAAACACAATGATATAGAAGAATTCACTAGTTCTGCAAAAAGAATGGTTCACTAGATCTGGTTCTGCACAATATTAGTACTGAAGGTTCACTTTATCAAGCTCAATAAGTGAAACCACTCAAAAACATCCCGAGGCCCTCGGGACCCAACCAAACATACCAACAAGTCATAATTGATCACCCGAACCTAGTCGAACCCTCGGAACACCCAAAATAACGTCCACCAAACCAACTCATGATTCAAGCCTAAAGATTTTCAAACTTTCGAAATTCACCAACGATGCCGGACCTAATCAAACCTCGTCTGAATGACCTGAAAATTTGCACACACATCCAAAATGACACTACGAACCTGTTCCAACTTTCGGAATTCCATTCTGACCCCGATAACTAATTTTCCACTGCCAACTAGAAAGCACCGAAAACTCAATTTCGCCAATTCAAGCCTAATTCTACTCCGGACCTCCGAAAAATATTCCGAACACACTCCTAAGACCCAAATCACCTAATGAAGCTATCCGAGCCATAAAAATCACATTCCGATGTCATTTACCTATAAGTCAACTTCCGGTTGACTTTTCTAACTATAAAGCCAACTTAAGAGACTAAGTGCCTTATTTCTCTCCACAATCACCCCGAACCACCCGACTCCAACACATCATAAACAACTAAGAAAGGCAGAAATAGGAGTAACGGTGCAAATTCTACGGAACGACCGACCGGGTCGTTACAGTAAGTTGGATGGTGAAGAATAATTATTGTGATAAGTATTTGGCTCTTTTAGTGACTCTTTGCCCACTAGTTTGAAAAATATTGCTCTAGACTTCTATTAGAAAATGAAATTGATCCGTCTTGATTAATTCATGTGCCATGTGTGTTAGTGTTTGTATAAATAAATCTTGTGCTTGCTTCTATCATCTAGAACGTGTCTGGTTGGTCTTTCAATGCTACTGATAATTACGTTTGGTTGGAGAAATGACCTTAAACATTCTTTGTGTGATTTTAAAACCCCTTTAGTCTTTCGAGCCACCATTGTATAGATATTATCACTAGCTATCTCATTTGAGCCTTTAACCTTTTCGTTGGTCACCTCATTACAAACATTTCCCCTTTGTAAAATAATTCCTTCTTTTGAATCCGTCCCTTCTTGAATATTGAGAATGAGGCTAAAAGCCTAAGTTGGGGGTGTGGTGTCAAGTTGGAAAATTGATAAGGTTGTACATTGAGTGTAGGAACCTATACCTCAAAGTGTTCACATGAAATTATTCAAGCTCCAAAAGAAAAGTATAAAAAAGAAAGAAAAAAAAAAGAAAAAGAAAAGAAAAAGAGATATATGTATGTATATAAATATGGAGCCTTGAATAAAATTAGAGAGGTATTTAAGGTGGTTTTATGTTGGCAACTAGATGCAAATGAGGCTATGTGGTTTGAAAAGAAACAAAGTCAACAAGAAAGAAAAATGTGAGTAGTGTTCAAGGAGGGTGTAGTCACTTGTATCCCAAATTTTATTCGACCCTTCCCTAAACCTACATTACAAGCTTAAAAAGTCTTTATGGGATCTCCAACCGAATGTTCTTGAATAGGCGATGAATTAAAATAAGGGCAAGCTTATGGCTTGATTTGTTATAACACTTGAAATTCTTTGTGAGTGTGAGTGTCTTTGTAAATTTGTCCCTTGTGTTGTTCTTGTAAATATGGTGATTTTGGGATTTTTTTTTTTTTGAGGGCACATGAATTAGGATGAATTGGTGAAATTAATATATCCGGAAATGAGTGAGTTGAGCATATGTAGTGGACTAGTGTTTTTGAGTCACTTCTTGAGGCTTATTCTTATCACTTGATTATTTTGAAACTCTCTTGCACTTATTGAAGTTGTTTTTGAATGAGGGAGTTATTCGGATAAGATGCATACTTGAGCCTAATTATTAGTACCAACCAAATCCATAAGTATAATGCTTAGTTGGAGAATGTGATTTGTAAATGATAGCAATACGAGTTATGCTTTAAACGGTAGAACCTCATTGAGTTGTTGGTTTTGATTTGCTTGAGGACAAGCAAAAGCTTTAAGTTGGGGGTGTTGATGAGTGGTGATTTTACCACTCATTTTAGCCTCTTTTCGTTAGATTTTGCATCATTCAATGATAACATGAGGTCGTTTATGGTGTGTATTATTCGACTTTCAGGGAAATGATTCCATGAAGTGATTGGCGTTGAATTGAAGCGAAATTGAGAAAAAATTGGTGGAAAAGGGACTAAAACCTTCAGTGATTCCGCACCTGCGGACGTTTGGTCGCTGGTGCGACATCGCAACTGCGAAGTATTGTTCCGCACTTGCGCAAATGGCTCAACTGTACACAGAGCGCATCTGCGATGTGGTTTCCGCACCTGCGAAACTGCAGGTGCGGTAGTTTGGTCCGCATCTGCGGAAAAGGACAATGTCACCCAAATCGCACCTGCGATGTGGAATCCGCATCTGCGGAGCCGCACCTGCGAGGATTTGTCCGCAGGTGCGGTCAACGGGCATCTGACCTGGACAGAGTTGTAAAATCACATTTTCCCAATCCCAAACCCACATATACTCGACCTAGCAGATATTGTCAGTATCTTTGGACATCGTTTTGGCTCATTTTCAGTAGAGACACAAGAGTAGAACAAGTTTTGAAGCTAGGGTTTGCACAAACACTTGGGTTTTGAAGATTTCAAGCTTCTGGTTAAGGATTTCTTACCCAATTATGTTTATTTCTTCATTTCCTTGCTTTGTATTGAATATTTAAGTGTGTAGTATTTATTTCCAACACTTGAATCTTGTTTATGGGAATATTCATATTTAAAGTGTGGATTAAATACTTTGTTGAGCTTATGTATTGGATGATTTTCATTTATTTATGAAGTGAGTTATTGTTTCCTTAATTATTCTTGTTCTTTAATGTTTCCAAAGGGATTATCTAACCCTAGGACTCGCCCATTAACTCCGAATTAATTTTGGAAAATATAATTTGGGGTTGGGAAAGATTAATTAACAAGAACTTGAGGTTTTAACCCTCATTTTATAGATTCTACCTAGGATAGGATTGAACTACTTATAGCCATATCCGGGTGTGCTTAATCTATTAACTGGGTTGGGAATAATTCAATTAGGAAGTCTTATTAGTCTTCGGAAGAAGCTAATTAAGAATTATTATCTGTGGCTAATTAACATAAACTCGCTCATATTTGTAAAATCGTGAAATACATTGGATCGTTACTTGAGTGTAATTCCCGATGCATTCATTCCTGTAGTCATTGATCATTTTACTTGCTTTCTAGGTTAGTTTACATTTTTGCATTTAGTTATAAATATTTTTACAACAAATTTTTTTAAGTATTTGGCATTGCGCGATAAGTGATAATTCTCTTACATTCCTAATTGACTATATATTGTTCTCTGTGGGATTCGACCCCAACCTAGTTGGGTTAATATATTTGACATCGATCGCTTTACACTATTTTAAGGTGTAATTTGAGCGTATCAGATGTCTCTCGCGATTGAGGCGCGGACCTAGATGATCCCTTATGTTATCGTTTATGCAGTCCTTTTTGACTCTATATGGGCCGACGTCAACCGCTGGGTTGGTCCGTTAAAGTCATCCTCGTCTGCTCTCACCTCGGCACAATAGGCGTTGTGTATTTCTTCCTATGTGGTGGGGGGATACTTCATGAGCTTGTTCAACAGTTTCTTGGTTGCTCTTGAGCCGCTCTTGTTAAGCCTGTTTTGAAAAAGCTGCTACTACCATTCCCTCTGATACGTTGGAAGGGTCATTCTTACTCTGTTGAACCGGAAAGAAAGTCCCTGAGCCGGGTGACTGTTTTATGGCGAATATGTCATTCACCCTGGCTTCTGATTTCTTGGCCCGGAGCATGGGCGGTGACGAACTTGTCGGCCATCTCCTCAAATGTTTCTATGGAGCGCGCTGGCAGTTGTGAGTACCATGCCAGGGCTCTCCCAGTTAGAGTTTCGTCAAACTTCTTCAGCAATACCGACGACACTTGTTCCTTAGCGAGGTCTTTGCCTTTAACTGTGGTGACGTAGTGGACGATGTGATCTTCAAGGTCCGTTGTGACGTCATATATATTTTAGTATGGAGGCATTTTGAATGTTTTGGGTATATCATGTGGTGCAGCCTCATCGCTATACCGTTGTTCCACGAACCAGCAGACATCCCGTTTTGGTAGAAGTTTCGGGGCGCCCGGTATCTTATCTACCCTTTCTTGGTGCTCCCTCATTTGGTCGAGCAGTGCTTTATTCTCGTTCTCCATCTCCTCTATTTTTATTAGAATGGTAGGGAGGGCGTCATTACCTGCATCTTAACAGTGTGAGTGATAGTTGTTGGAGGAGGAGGAGCGTGTTGCTCATTGGTTGTCGTTGTGACGTCGACTCGTGCATCATTGAGCGGGTTTGTCGAGTATATTGTTCAGTGTACTCGATAGCCATGCCTCTAGTAGTTTTTTCACTGCTGGTGGTGCTTCTTCTGACGTGGACGTAGAGGCTCCTTTTTCCTGAGAGGCGGTAACGTTGCCATGAGGGAGGGGTGAACCACTTCGCCTACGTAAAGCGATTGGCGCCACGTTCTCCTCGTCTTCTCCGTTAACCTCATTGATGGTGTTTAGGAGGTTGGCAGTAAGGCCTGCCACTACCTTCAATCTTTCTTCACCATTTCCTACCATGTTAGGTCGTGCAAGTAGGGAAAAGAGAGTTTTGTATGTTTTGTATATCTAGAAAAACTATGACTTTGACTAGAACATCCCCACAGACGGCGCCAAATTGTTTGACCAAACAATATGACACTTTTTGCTAAACTAATTAAAAGAGAAATAAGATGAAAGGCAAATCCTAGTCAAGCACAATAAAACTTAGATCTAGTCACGTGTTCAAACAGTAGCGTCCACTAGTGGTTAGAATAAATTATCAGATTATTAAATGAAACTTTTGAGAATGAATGTAGGGACAATAATGAACAATAAATACGAAAATTACAATAAGTGTAAATAGGAAGAATGATTCACTCAAATATTGAATGAAGTGGATGATTCCTCCTTCTGAAAATCACCTGTACCAAATGAATATGAAAATGGACAAAGTTTTCTTGGATCATGTGAGTGGAAGAGCAGAATAAACAATAAAAACAATCACTGTGGAAAAGTATGCTTTTTGTATTCTCTCGCAAGAGTCAACTTCTTACAAGAATTCTTATTCAAGTGAATCCTCCCTTTTTGCTCTCTATATTTCACTATTTATATGGGATATTCCTAAAAAAAGCCTAAAAAGTACTGCCAGGGGAATATTCAATTGAATATTTCTTTTGGTAATTTCAAGACTATTATAGTCGTTGTTCACATGCTTCTCTATTCGACCTCGACCTTCATGTCTTGCTCGGCGACTCCTCGTTGTTGGGCCCTACTCGGCCTCGGCCGTAATTTCCACATTTGTTCATCCATATTCGCTGAATTTCCTCAGTCGGATTTTGACCGTACGGTGTGTCCATTTCAATTTTATTTATTTTAGGTTAATTCTTTTCTCTAATTAAAGACTTAAGTAGTTACTACTAGCATTGGAAATTTCCCATATTTTTTTATTAGTATTTATTTTGGGTACTGATGAAAATCATATTTTAAGCTATGAATAATTAAAAAAATCAACTTTGCCACATGTTTCGTCTTTCCGACATCTCAAATTAATAGATAAAACCATGAGCTGTTTATTATTAATATATATATATATATATATATATATATATATATATATATATATATATATATATATATATATATATATATATATATATATAGTAGTAGACTTGTAGTATTTATTAGAAGAAAAAACATGTCGGTCGGACCAAATGGGTTGAACAGATACCTAACAATTAACACATGATGAGTCCATTTATTTAGTCGTTTAATTTGACCAAACTTCTTATGATAAATTTCAAAGTCAATCTTTTTAACGGTCTCTTTACTTTATATTGAATGACGGATACATGAACAAACTTATTTTTTTTGTTTAAGTTAACCTACCACGTTCTTTATATTAAAGAATAAAATAATGTGTACTCTAACAATTTCCGTTGATAAGGTGGCTATTGACTTAAGACAATGCTTAATTTCTTATCCACTTTGCCACGAGGCACTCCCATTTATCTGCTTGGCTGGCTACCTTTTTTGTTGTTTTCCAATTATTGTATTTTTTTCTCTACTCGATATCCGATATTCGCTTTAGAATCTGATTATATTCAGATTCGCGCCGGGTAGAGCCTCATTCGAGGGTAACGTTCCCTATCAAAGATTTTTTCATACTCATGACTAGATCATGACTCAAACTCGAGACATTTGATTAAGGAAGGAGCAGCCACATCCACTGCACCACATGATTATTTTCAATCTAAAAGTTAATACCATTAGAATGATACTTTATTTTCTGAAATGCTGGAAAAATGCTATTGGATCGGGTCCACCCGCAAAAGTTAATTAGTGAAATTTTTTCTTGAAATTTTATTATTCTTAATGTTCATGTTTAGCTAATTACCCACCGTAAACAAGTTTTGTATATAAAAATATATACAATTCACTTTAAAAAGCTCCCAAATTCATTATTTGTACCTTCAATCAAGGGATTTAGTTACATAATTTTCTTTTTTTCCCTCCTCTTTTCCCTTTTTCTCCGGATCTTCCATTATTTTAAACTATTTGGATCAAAGTTCTTTGAATAGAACCATAATCACTGCCAAACAGCGAGCCGAGCCAGCTCCATCACCGATGTCGGCGAGGCGGAGGAACGGAGTTTAAGGTTGCGGAAGAGGGAGGAGAAGAGACTGTAAAGAGAAAAAAAGTTGTATATGATAGAGATTAGAGAACGGTTCGGACTGTAAATCCTTTACATTTGAATAGTTAAAGGGCTTTTAGTGCTCCAAGTTAAATATAAAGGACAATTTTGATTCAAAGCTGAAACTACGAAGTACGGACCTTTCCTCATTTATGATTGCTAATAGACATGTTTCAATTTTTTTCCATTCTTAATTCCTGTTTTGGTACTTATTTATCTATTACATATGAGTTTTCTGTTACAAAAATTGTACTCTTTGAGTGTGTTTGGTAAATATTTTTCGGAAAATATTTTTTAATTTTTTTATATTTAGTTGACTTAAATGATTTGGAAAACATTTTCTTCATCAATTCATTCCCTATCAAAAGTAGGTAACATTTTTCAAAACTCACCTTATTTCTTACCCTCACCAACTCATCCCACATCCACCCACCTAACTCCACCTCATGCCCTCTTTCCAAAACGATTTTTTTTCGTCACCACCACACCCTGCAAAAAAAATTATATTTTTTTTATAATTTTCATACTTCTGTTTTTTTTACCCCCC
>ML285234.1:135006-149733 GCA_005239495.1 Nicotiana undulata
AAAATTTTACAAGTTCCAACGTTATGAGTTCGGAGGTTTATGTGTTTCGAAGTTTACGGGTTTAGAAATTATAAAGTTTACGGGTTCGAAATTTCGCGGTTTTCAAATCCACCCACCTCCCCCCGAAAAAAATATTTTTTTATATATACTTTCAGTTTTACTTTTTTCATCTTTCGGTTTACAGGTTTAAAATTTTACAAGTTCCAACGTTATGAGTTCGGAGGTTTATGTGTTTCGAAGTTTGCGGGTTTAGAAATTATAAAGTTTACGGGTTCGAAATTTTGCGGTATTGAAAGTTTTGCGGTTCAGAAGTTTATTAAATCTGTGGGTTCGGAAGGTTGTTGGTTCGAAAGTTTATGGCTTCATGTTTATTGTATCAAAATTATTTATGAACTCTTGAGAAAATATTTTTCTTGATTTGCGTATCAAACACTGAAAAATGAATAAGATTACTACTTATTTTTCAAGAAAACATTTTTCTTTATACCAAACACACCTTTTATCTATAATTTTTCGATATAGAGTGACTTATAAAAAGGTTTAAGAGATATTAATTAATTTGTTTTAGTTAGAATTTAGGATCCAAACAAACTAATCTATAATTTTTATACATTATAATACACGGTTAAATACAATTACAATAGCATACAACGTAAATATAATTTTTATACAAGTTTTATACAATATGTTTTTTGTATATTTTATATCTGATTTATACATAGTAAAAAATAAATTTCATAAAACTAATTATATATTATACAATTTATCTACAACTTATTTATAACTTTCACACATTATTTCTATCAAGTTAAATATAACTACAATAACATACAACTTGCATAAAAATTTTATATAAAATTTATACAATATGTCTATTTATCTGATTTATACATAGTAAAAATAAATTTCATACAACTAATTATATATTACATAATTTATCTACAACTTATCTACAATTTTCTTGTAATTTTACTACAATTTCATAAATATAGTGCATATCGTGTCTTCTTCTTCTTCGACGACGGCTTTCAATCTGAAATTCAGCCAAAATCAAGTCTAATCTTCATCAATATACCCTCAAAATTGAGATATAAACTCCAAACTATATTCTCAATTGTTTGCAACAACACCCAATCCAAACAAATAATGATTTTTGAAAACCCAAATTCGAATTCAAAGCTTCAAAGCTTTTTAATGGTTGTCAATGGTGGAATTGTTGCTCTCTTATCCTTTGCTTTAAATTACTGGAATTAGAGATGGAGAGATAGAGAAAAACGTAGAGAGAATTCCCAATTGTTTGCAACAACGCCCAATTCAAACAAGTAATATTTTTTGAATCTGTTCTTTGAAAGTTTCTATGAGAAGTATTCTCCAACCTCCAAGGATGCAAAAGACGAAAATTATAATTAAGCCAACGTGACAATTACGAAGAAGACCTATATTCCGCTTCACACTTGATATTATTACTGATTTTAGTGGATTGACTTTCACCAAAAGAATAAAGAAAAAAACAATGGTTTGTAACATTGCATTATAAAATATCTTTCGTTAATTCTATGAATTGTCACAACTAACGTTGTTTATGGTGACACCACCACTAATACGTCATTGTTTTTAATAGTATACCTAATTCTCAACTTGGAGCTCTATAGTATAGGACTATAGGTGTATGTTTGTATTGAAACTTTAATGGTGGTTTTGGTACGGGAATAAAATTTGTACATGAATTATAACACGGGATTTTAATAAATATGAGGATTAATAATCTTTAAATTTATTTAATATAAAAAAAATTTGTTTGGTTCAATAGACGAAAAATGAGAAACAAAAACATGTACTCCCTCCGTTTCATATTAATGAGGTAGTTTGACTCAGCACGAAATTTAAGAAAAAAGAAGAAGACTTTTGAAATTTATGATCTTAAAAGCTTAAGGGGTAAAAGGTTTGTGGGGCCATGACATTTGTGTGGCTATAAAAGCTTCTCATTATAAGTAAATGGGTAAAAATGAAGAGTTTAAAGTTGAATTATTTCCAAATTTAGAAATGTGTCATTTGTTTTGGAACAGACTAAAAAGAAAAGTATCTCATCTGATATGAAACGGAGGGAGTATATATTAAGTTTGAAACTAGATAAATTTTGATTTCGATTTTAATCTTATGCTTTTTAAAGTCTTATTTAATTATACAATTAATAAGCAAATAACATATATCAACTAAAAATTGATAAGAGTTTGGCGGTTTGCGCTATGGCCCATATTTTAGCTTATCTTAATCTAACTTATCTTAGCCGACATAACTTTTGGCCGCGTCGCAACTCAACCAATTTTGATCTGTCAAAAATTAAACCGACCCGATCATTTAACACCCCTAATGATCAAAACCATAAACACTCTATGGACTCCTGTAACAATTAGAATTTTTCACTTTTAGTTCATGCCAGAAACTATTTAATATAGCTCCTTACCCACTAAAAAGAGAAGAGGCCGAGGAGGATCGATACACTTCGTTGTCCATCCCATGGATAACTCCCTACTTCTACTGGATCTCAATCTATATATTTAATGGAGCGCAAATTTTTTAATTATTTTATGTGAGATGGGTGCCTTCACCGCTGTATATTATTTTAAATGCGACTATACAGTTAGTTTTTTCTACCAATTAGCAAGAGAATCTGTTCTCGAACATTTCTGCTTTAAAAAACAAGTGACGTTTCAGAGGATGCAAAAGACGATGATTATAAGTCGAGGAAACAATTACGAGGAAGACGACCTAGGCACCTCGTTCGTGATAATTGATAATCATTGCATTGACGTTCACCAAACGGTCAGAAAACTGAAAATGGTTCTAGGAATATTATGTCGTTGATTGAATTGTGGTACCTGACGTCCATTTGGTGACACCAGCATTAGTACGTCATTTTTTCCCAATTCTTATTCCCAAAGTTGAAAAGAAAGTTCCCCAACTGGGAACTCTAGGTGCATGCTTTGTTGAAACTTTTGATTTATATTATTTGTTCTAGAAAATAAGAAATATTTACTACACTACTTCTATAATTATTAGTTGAGTGTTAAATAAATGAGACGTACGTCCTTAATTTAGACCAGAGGTCCATAAAATGAATCTTAAGAAATTTCATTATACATTAATTCGGTCTCGCATCAGATAGTCCAAATTTAAAAGTAAACGCTAATTACAGCTTGTTTGAATGGTCGTTACCCATTGTATTGTATCGTATTATTACTTTAAATACGATGTTTGTTTTGGTTGTTACTTAAATTTTATTGTATCGTATCGTTACGTAACGACGAAACATGTCACTTTATGTAACGACCGATTTGGTGTGGTTGCGTCGTTATTTTGTCTTTTTATCTCATCTCACCCTTCACTATTGTTAAATAATTTTATTTTATCATTACTCTACCTTTTTATATATTAAATTTATTTCGTATCATAATTTTTCTTTGTGATATTGCAAAATTTATTCTTCATATTGTTGGTGCATGATATCATGAAACAACGACAAACGATACAATCTATCCAAACATTGTACTCATCGAACGATATAGTACAGTACAATACAATACAATACAATATGTATTGAGGAGATGAGTACACATGTGCCAGACACGTGAGAAGCAGATAAGTTTGTTAGTGGAGATTAGTTAGTTATAACTAATTATGTGATTAGTTAGCTTAGGAGTTAAGAAATGATTAGAAGGAGTCTGTAATTGTATATATACATAAATACTGCACTTTGTAAAGTTTTTAAAGCTTCAATATACAGAATTCTCATTCCACAAACTATTTCTTCTTTCTAGAGTCTTCCTTCACACATCCACCATTGTTGACTATCTCGAAGCTCCCCATTCTTCATCATGGTATCAGAGCAGGGATGATAGTTTCATCATCGCTGTGATTGTTAGTTTCTCGTTTTCTCCGGCAACTTACTGTTGTAGATCGATTGTGAATTTCTGCAATCGATTAAGCTAGGGCACACGAAGCTTTCTGCAGATCGGCGACTGAAACTAGTTAACTGAGGAATTTGAAGTATAATCTGGTTGAGTAAGCAATTATGGCAATTAGAGAAGAAATTACAGCTGGAGCAAGTACTGGAATTGCCGGAACAACTGCGATGGTCATCGATCATCATCATCCTCTGTTTTTGCAACCCAGCGACACTCCAGGTAGCTCCTTGATTTCAATTCAGTTAACCGGAACAGAGAATTATGCATTATGGAGTAGATCTATGAAGATAGGATTGATAGGTAAAAGCAAATTGGGATTTGTTGATGGACGATGCACCAAGGATAAGTTTGATCAATCGCTACATGAACTTTGGGAGAAATGTAATGCAGTTGTTCTATCTTGGATAATGAATGTTGTAAGTAAGGAATTGATTAGTGGAATAGTGTATAAATCAAGTGCACATAAAGTCTGGACAAATTTGAAGGACAAGTATGATAAGGTGGATGGATCTAGGATTTTCTTTCTACATAAGGAAATTGCAACCTTAGCACAAGGAATTTCTACTGTGTCAACTTACTTCTCAAAGTTGACAGATATGTGGGAAGAATATGATGCATTAATGCCTTGTCCTGGATGTGATTGTCCAGAATCTAAGAGTTACTCATAACATTTTGAATATCAAAGGCTGTTGCAGTTTTTGATGGGTTTGAATGAGACTTATGCTCAACCTAGAAGTCAGATATTGATGATGAGTCTAGTGCCTTCTGTGAATAAGGCCTACTCTATGATAGCATCTGAAGAAAGCCAGAGGAATTTGGGAAAGTTTACACAAGCTATAGACATAGGAGATGGCACATCATTGTTTACCAATAAAGGAGGTATGAATGCAGGAAACATATACAAGCCTAGAAGAAACAACTTGTTTTGTGATTACTGTAACTATAAAAGTCACACAAGAAAAACATGCTACAAAATACATGGTTATCCAAATGATTTGAGGATGAGAAGGAGAACCAATAATTTTCCACAAAGACCAATGGCCAATAACACAACAAATGATAAACAACAGTATATGGGGAAAGCAGTGACAATTGGAAAGACAGCAGCAAATGCAGTATCTTTTGAGGGACAACAGATGATGAATTCTTCAGCTGAAAGCTCAACACTGCCACAACCAATCATGTTTACTCAAGAGCAATATGATCAAATCCTGAAGCTAATCAACAAGGACACAGGTGACAGCTCAAAGTTATTTGTAGGTATGACTAAGACTAATACATTGACTAATCAAACAAAGAATTGGATAGTTGATTCTGGTGCAACCAATCACATGGTTCATACTAGAGAGTTGCTTGACAAGATAAACAATGATAGCCTAAAGTCTGGATCTAAAGTTTATTTACCTGATGGCACTTCACTAGATATTGCATGTACTGGGAAAGCAAAATTGGATAATGTGGGGTTATTAGGAATGTATCATACATTCCTAATTTTAAATACAACTTACTGTCAGTTTCTAACCTCATAAGGGATTTGAAATGTTTTCTATCCTTCTATCCTGATTTCTGGATCACGCAGGACCTTCACAATGGGAAAGTGAAGGGGATTGGTAAGGAATTAGAGGGCCTGTACAATCTGTAGCATCAGAATAATAAGGTCAAAGAAGTGCAGGTTGCAACTGTGCAAACACATAACCATTCTGCAGAAGAAGAAGATGTGGGAATCTGGCATAGGAGACTTGGACATGCTCCTGATAGAGTGGTGAGACAGATTGCAAACATGAAGTTCAAGATGAACAATGGCAACATAAAAGATTGTACAATATGCCCTTTAGCTAGACATAGTAGATTTCCATTTCCTAAGAGTGCTAGTAGATCAAATAAGCCTTTTGAAGTGATTCATGTAGATGTATGGGGTCCATATAGAGTGTCAAGTCACAATGGATACAAATCATTTCTTACTATAGTAGATGATTGTAGTAGAACGATATGTGTGTACTTGTTGAGACTTAAAAGTGATGTGATTATATGCTTGAAACAGTTTTTAGCCTTAATAAAAACTCAGTTTGGTGGAAGAGTTAAAATTCTGAGAAGTGATAATGGGACTGAATTTTTTAATAATGAGTTCAACAGTTTGTTCAAACTGTATGGCATGATTCATCAAAGCTCATGTGTTCATACCCCACAACAGAATGGGGTTGTGGAAAGGAAGCATAAGCATATACTGGAGGTGGCTAGGGCAATCAGACTTCAAGGTCATTTGCCTCTCAAGTTCTGGAGTGAGTGTGTGCATGCAGCAGTTTACATCATTAATAGACTTCCCTTGTCAGTATTATCAGGGAAATCATCTTTTGAAATGATGTATGGGAGAACACCCTCCATACAGCATATGAGAATTATAGGTTGCTTATGTTTTGCCAAAGTTCTAGTTAGTGGAGATAAGCTTGCTGCAAGGGATATTGGAGCAGTTCATATGGGATATTCCTCATCAAAAAAGGGATATATCCTATATAATCTTTTGACTAACTCCTTTTTTGTCAGCAGGGGTGTCAAATTTATGGAGAATATATTTCCTTTTCAGCTTTTACAGGAAGGAAAATTGCAAGTCTTTCCTAATGGAGTAATAGAGTCCATCCCCAGCACAGACTCTTCCCTTCCTCCTGCAGTTCTTCCATCTGAAGCTGCAGAACTTGTTTCTGGAGTTTATCATGATCCAGTCCCTGCTGAAGATTCACCATCAATGTCTTCACCAGTTTTTGAGTACACTATTCCATCGCCACAGTTAGAAGAGATGCCATCAGCAGATCTTCACCTTTTCAATCCTGACAATCAGCTCAGGAAGTCCACTAGGACAGTGAAAGACCCTGCTTGGATGCAGGATTATATCTGTAATGGTTCATTATCCAACTCAACCTCTCAGGTGTTTTGCAAGTATCCTATGCAGGATTTCCTAAGTCATGATGGGGTTTCTAGCAATTATAAATCCTATCTTTCCAAGATCACTAGTCTAAAGGAGCCCTGCAACTATGAAGAAGCAACAACATATCCTAAATGGGTAGAGGCCATGACACAGGAACTGAATGCCCTCAAGCAGAATGGCACATGGTCTTTAGTAGACTTACCAACAGACAAAGTTCCCATTGGTTGCAAGTGGGTGTTCAAGATCAAATATAGAGCAGATGGGGAGGTTGAAAGATACAAAGCTCGTTTGGTTGCCAAAGTGTATAATCAGATTGCATGTCTTGTTTATCAAGAAAATTTTTCTCCTGTAGTCAAAATGGTGACTGTCAGAGCAGTACTTGCCTTAGCAGCTGCTAATCATTGGCATTTGCATCAGATGGATGTATTCAATGCTTTCCTGCAGGGTGATCTTACGGAAGAAGTCTACATGTGCTTACCTCAGGGATTTCACACCGGGGGGACAAGGTATGTAGGCTGCATAAATCCCTGTATGGGTTGAAGCAAGCCTCTAGACAGTGGAATCTGAAGCTCACTGAGGCCTTAACTAATTCAGGATTTGTACAGAGTCGGTTTGATTACTCCTTGTTTACCAAAAGACAAGGAAATAGTCTGGTGATCATTCTAGTATATGTGGATGATCTCCTTATAACTGGAAATGATCACAGCATAATTGCAGAGACTAAATCCACATTACAGAGCAGCTTCAAGATTAAAGATCTAGGGGAGATGAAATTCTTTCTGGGGATTGAGATAGCAAGATCAAAAAGGGGAATACTGATGAATCAGAGGAAATTTGCAATGGAGTTGATCGGTGATCTTGCACTAGCAGGGTCTAAACCAGTGGCTACTCCAATGGAATGTAATCAGAAGTTCACAACAGTCGAATATGATCAACATTTGGAGCTGACAGATGATGAGAAGTTACCAGATGCAGGACCATATCAAAGACTAGTTGGAAAGTTGTTGTATCTTACTATGACAAGGCCAAATATCTGTTATGCAGTACATGTACTGAGCCAGTTCATGCATAGTCCAAAGAAGTCTCACATGGAGGCAGCAATACGAGTGGTGAGATACATAAAAGGAGCACCAGGTCTTGGTTTATTGATGAGCTCAAAGGAGTGTTCAAAACTCACAGCATTTTGTGATGCTGATTAGGGATCATGTCCAGTGACAAGAAAGTCAGTAACAGGATATGTGATGAAGCTAGGAAATTCCTTGGTGTCTTGGAAATCAAAAAAGCAATGCACAATATCAAGAAGTTCAGCAGAAGCTGAGTACAGGAGTATGGCTGCAGCAGTCTCAGAAATCCTATGGTTTACAGGTCTGTGTAAGGAACTAGGTGCAGAGGTTGATTTACCAGTGGAGTTATACTGTGATAGCAAGGCAGCGATTCAGATTGCTGCAAATCCTATATTCCATGAGCGGACAAAACATATAGAGATAGACTTACACTTCATCAGAGAGAAGATTCAACAAGGAGTTGTCAAAACAAGGCATGTGATGTCTAGAGATAAAAAAGCAGACTTATTCACCAAGGCTTTAGGTAGATCACAACATGATTACCTAATGAACAAGCTAGGGGTGCTGAATCTGTTCGCACCATCTAGCTTGAGGGGGAGTATTGAGGAGATGAGTACACACGTGCCAGTCACGTGAGAAGCAGATAAGTTTGTTAGTGGAGATTAGTTAGTTATAACTAATTATGTGATTGGTTAGCTTAGGAGTTAAGAAATTATTAGAAGGAGTATGTAATTGTATATATACATAGATACTGCACTTTGTAAAGTTTTTAGAGCTTTAATATACAGAATTCTCATTCCACAAACTATTTCTTCTTTCTAGAATCTTCCTTCACACATCCACCATTGTTGACTATCTCGAAGCTCCCCATTCTTCATCATGATACATTATGAAACGATGTGAAACAACCATCCAAACAAGGGTTTACCACTAGAGGCGACAATTTCATACCCATGATTAAATCTAAAATTATTGGCTTAGAGTATAGAAGTACTTATTACTCCACCACAACTTTTGATGGTGATCGACGAGCATTCGGCACCACCATAAATCATCAATAGCTTCTGCTTCTCTATTAGTACCTACAACCCAATGCACTAATACAACACATTCTATTAATATTGACAAATCAGTTCATGTCAAATTGCTTATTAATTACAGGTTTATACCTTTTCCATTAATTAAAGAGTTAGATCGTTATGTGTTAATTTGCTAATCAATGAAAGCAATATATAGTTTAAGAGAAACTAGAAATCATGGAGCCCAATATTTTTTTCGTGCTTCTCTCGTCAGAAATAAATAATTCTACTTTATTCCACACATTAATTCATCAGGAGAAAATTATAAATATGAGCGTGGTTTTATAATTACTAGGATATCATGTGTGTAAATCTCCACTTTAAGTTTTTGGATAATAGTAACTAAAAGTTGTATTATAAAAAATAAAACTAATTAAGACCATAACCTTTTTTTATATAAAATGTATATTACTTAGGCTTAATTTCCTTTAAAGAAAGAGAACATGATTAGGACGACCTAATTAAAGAAAAAATCTTTTTGTGATGAAAGGAGTGTATTGATCGAAATTTGGATAATTTATAATGGCTTCATTGGTCGAGGTCGGAGTCTAAGACGGCCAATGTTTAATGACGAAGAATCTCTCTCAAGAAAGGTTCACGTTTAATCGAACAAAAGAAAGAACGATAGGAGTAGAACAGGTTTAGGTCAGGAAGAGAGAATATTCCATTAGGATATTCTCTCATTTGTACCTTTCTAGGGTGTCAAAAGAATGTTTCCTATTTATAGGACAAGAAAAAGAGAAAAAGGGCATCTGAAAACATATGAAAGAATACTTTGTAACATTGACTATTGAAGAATATACAAATCTTGTCTTTTCTATTGATTCTCGAGTTCGAAGATACCTTTTCATATACAAGATCCAAGAATCTTATATTCTACCCACTTTTCTTATCATCTGTGCTGCTCACAAAGACCTATTTGACTCTAACCGCTTAATACTTGAGGTGAGACATTACATTTATTGATATTGCATGCATTTAATCCGCATACCCACTCGTGTATTCATTATCAATCACCATTCGTATCTTTGTCTAGCATTTACTATTGCGACGCTTAGATTCGTTTCGTTCATCATTAACTTCATAGATCTAACAGTTATTAAGTTTAACTACGGTTATCCCTTTGTTTCATTCATCAACACCTTCAAAGAAAGTATTATCACATTTTTTGGTAAAATAAGGAGTCTTCTATAGTTTTAAATATATCTATATCTATACTATATTACAAGCACAAAAGCCATTACCGAAATATCCTTCGCCTTTTTTGCCCTTAAAAATAAATTTTATAAGGAACAATTTTAATTATTTTCCTAATATTTAGGATCACTTTAATATCAAGTGTAATTTTAGTAATTAAATATTAACTTATTCCCTAATATTTAGGAGTTCTACTCAACTAAATTATTAAATTTATGTTAAATAAAACGTTTTGTGACTTTTGACTTCTTACCAATTTTGCCTCTTTATTTTCCTTTCAAAATAAACTATTTGATATTCTCAAAATTGTAATCAATAAGTATTCATTTAAAAACTTGGTCATTAAAACATCTATTTTATTGGTTAAAATAATGACATTTCAGTTAAAACTTTTACAAATTTATATCTATATTATATTAAGGCCCTTAGCGAATTAGCGAAATACCGTTCGTCGTTTTTACCCTTTGAATATATTTTTACATTAGACAAAATAATTTTTTATGCTTTTTTTACTAATACTTATGTTTAGGGAACTTTAAACCAAAATTTTTTCTTTTTTTAAATATTCGGTTTTCAAATAGTAGGAGTCTAAATATTAGAACTTTGAGATCAACTGAAATTTTGATTATTAAAATCTTTTATTTTTAAACCAGGTACTATGTGGAAAATATTTATATTTAAGTCCTAATACATAAATCCAAGAAATATTCACGTTAACAAAATATGGCGTAATTGTTTCAAGATTTTTCTATGTAATTGAGTTACATTAAAATGATAAGTAGTAGTATCCTAATTTGTTCTATCATTAGTTTTAGGCTTTAATGACCTTTTCAAATAATATTTTCTAGGATTGTTTAAAGTTATCGTAGAATATAACTATAATTCATTTAATTATCTTGGATGTGAACTATATTCATTTAATCTATCTATATTATATTAAAAACACGAAGGCCCATAGAAAAATGTCGTTCGCCTTTTTTATCCTTTAATAATAAATTCCACTCTAGACAAAATAGTCATTTAATAATGTTTTTAATATTTAAGACTTTCAAATTAATTAAAGAATTTGACCATAATATTTTTCCTTATTTAAAAGATGTAAAAACCTTCTAATATTTAGGTATTTAGAATCCACCAAAATATTACTTATATAAATTCCTTCCCTTATACGGATTAGCAAAAACTTCTAATACCTTTCAAATTTATAATCCTTTGAAATATTGTGTCCTCAACATAAGATTAAAGTTTTATAACCATACACGTTGAACCGCCCATTTCCTTTATATGAAGGATCACATTTTTGTTTAAACTACCGCAATTATTGTTGGGTTATCAATTTTTTTACATGTAACTTAATTTTCTTCATTACATGAGTTCTCTCTTAAAATTTGACTACGTACAACTATTTCAATCGAGAATAAACTATGAGATATTGCATGTCTTCTTGCTTTAGGTGGATTATTTATTTATTTTATGACGTTAGTGCAATCAGTCTTTATAGAGGTAATTTAATTTCTTTTATCAATTCAACTAGATATCCTTTACTGATAGCTCTGTCTGTATAATTATGTTGTTCATTGAGTTTAACATGTGATATTAGAGTAAGGCTTAATGTTGTGGGTAAAAAGATTAGATTTTGAGCCTAAATCCCTTGAAGTATGGTGCGTAGAAAAATGAATCTTAGTTGCTTGAGTGTATGGACATAAAGTATATCATGTGTATAGGCAAAGAAATCGGTCTGCTAACTATTTATCTTCTTGTATTATCATCATATGAACTTTCTTTTCTATCTCAATGGAGAAAGTAAGCCAACATTTACAGTATCATCATTGTTATTTTTTAAAGATGACTTTAATAAAAAAATTATAATTCCGTATGACAAGAAAGCTAGAAACTTTTAAAATTTTATTTTATAATCCATTCATGCTCACTTTAGTTTTGCTGGTCACTTTAATTGTTAATTACATATGACCCCTATAACATATATAGCGCTAGTCTGATAACATGCTTAGCAAAATAAATTCTAATAAATTTGCATATTTCAATATTATAGAATTATAGCTAACGTGAATTTACGTAATTAGAAACTTAGAATTTCCATGAGAAATCACGTTTTAACGTCAGCAACTGCGTCAAAATATTAGGTTTGCAATTAGTCTTGTTAGGTTTACTTTGTAAATTTGTATACCATATGACAGTAGTAGTAATATTTTTCAACGATCAAATGATTTGAAAGTGAAGATGTGACTTTCTTTAGCCGAATTTTCTTTTTTAAGCATATTTGTAAGAATAGGTAAGTTTTTTGAGATTTTGAAAATAAGTTTTCAAAAATGTAAAATATAATTTTGACCACTTTTTTAAGTTTTTCAGAAACAAAATTTAGTGTTTTTTTTCCCACCAAATCTTGCACCATTATAGAGTGTGAATAGTGTTGCACCAAATTTGATTTAATATTAATTTATTCATTTTTTTTTTTATCTTTTTGACTTTTAATTTATCATATATTGTGTATATAATTAATTTTTATATTAAGATCTTTATAATTTTAATTTTATATCCTATTTTTTTTATGTATTAATTTTTGTATATATTATATTCATATAAAATTATAAGTTAATTTTATTATTATTATAATTGTATAAAAAGAAATTTAACCATCTTTTATCAATGATTTCACTTTTAGTTGATTTATCATTTAAAATAATTTTGTAATAAATGATTATATAAGTGGTGAATGTGAATTATATGCGATGAATATGGAAAAAAGAAAAAAGATAGAATTTGTTTGAAGGAAATAAAAAATAAAATTTAAATAGAAGATAATAATATAATATAGACGAGAGAGAAGAATATGAAAAGGAATATTCTTTTTTGGTGTAAAATATAGTGTAATGGTTGGAGCAAATTTGGTGTTACACCATTTTGATGTGAAATTTGGTGTTAGGATTGGAGATGGTCTTACAAAACATAATTTTTTTCAAAATAAAAATATATGTTGAAGCACCAGGGACCTACGCATGAATTTTTGTAAGTGGTGTCAAAATTTATAGAAGAACAAGAACTATAACCTTAATTATCATACTTTTAGACAATTGGTTTTGTTGAGTCTTAACTTAGAAAAAGAAAAAAAATTAAATTCTACTTCATCACAATTTTTAACCGCATAAGTTCTTCAAATAGTTGCAGAAAAGATACGCTAGTTGAGGTATCAAATCTTTGACCTCTTAGAGCAAAATCAAGCACATAACTAATACATCAAGAGTTAATTAATGTCAAGTAGTGTCCTTTTTCCAACTTATCTAGTGAGGGCTTCCTCACAATTAATACATATATTTAATAAAAAAATTCAACAAAACAAAATCGCGTGACACCGTTTCGATACATGTGCATCCGCCCCTGTGAAGCACAACTTCACCTTTCAAATAAGATTTTCCAATTCAACTTCAAAAGTTTGTTTCAATTTTTCTTTTTTAGACATTTATGGCCAAACGTCTACTTAGGCCTCATTTGTTTACATTTAATGGATGTATAAATTTTAATTATTCAAATTTCAGATATTAAATACGTTTGTTTTTAAAGTATGAATTTTAATTATTCAGATCTTAATCATTAAGGTATTTTTTTTTTACTTCAGAATCATTAATGGGCATGAATAGGTCTGTATGATTAAGATCCATAACAGAGACTTAATTTCATTAGGATGTAAATATCCATATTTATTATTAATTATCGCCACCACCAACCATTATCAACTACCATCATGCCGCCGCCGCCACCACCATAATCGACTACCACCACCCGCCATCCCCACCACTCCAACCACCATCATTTTCAATCACAAACAACGCTCATCCACCTCAACTACTACAACTAACCACCCCATCACCGTCAACAACCATAATCGGCATTGCCCGTCATTATAACCTACCACCACCCATTACCACCTTCCTCAATCACAACTATCACCATCACCCGCCATTATTAACCATCACCACTTACCACCACCATCATCAATCATAATTGCCACCACCTAATCACCACTAGTTACTACCCTGAACTACCACCATCAACCAAAATCTATCACCAAATATTGTCTTTAGTCGGCATTTACAAACACCATCTTTAGCTATACCACAAGCAACTACTATATCATTAAAAAAATTATATTTTTTATTGATAGAATATTAGATTAATTAATATTTTATTTAAATTTTAAGTTAGATTTTATACATTCAGATGTTAAAAATCAAACAGTTTTAATCATTTAGCATTCAGATATTAATACATATCTTAATATTTAGAAGTGTATTTAGATTCAGATATTTTAATCTTAATATATATTTTGATATTCATATGTGTATTTAGATTCAGACGTTTTAATCTTAAAAAAATAAATGAGGCCTTAGTTAGCATATATATATATATATATATATATATATATATATATATATATATTTATATACATATATTTTTCTCAATTATATATACATATATGTAAAAAT
>ML285234.1:149830-179352 GCA_005239495.1 Nicotiana undulata
ATATATATATATATATATATATATATATATATATATATATATACTTAAATTCACATATTTTTCGCAATTAGTTAAGCATATACGTCAAAATATTGTACTAATCTTGTAATGATCACAATTTTTTTCCACATTTTCTTTAGTTAGCATATACCAAACAGTCAAATGCCCAATTTTTCTCTGCATGGATTTGTTTTTTTTAAATGAAACGTGTAAGCGTTCATGAGGTGGGTATTGACTACGTCCAGTTTTATTTTAACGTGGAGCTTATTTATCCAAGCCAGCCCTATCCACTATGACACGTAGCACCACATATGCTGGGACCCATTTTGGCTGCCGACTTTAAAATGTGGGACCACCTTGTAATATGTCGACAACGAAGTTGGTCCCTTCCAACATTCGAGTACCACCTAATGTTATAATTGAATGACACGTGTCATCATCCAAAAGAGTTCACCATCCCCCGTTAAATCCTTATTTCCCCATCTTATCCGGAGATCCAACGGCTCAGAAAAACTTTTTGAGCTCTATTTCCTTTTTCTTACCATTTTTTGTTTAATTATTTAATCAGGAGTTAACTTATATACATTATGATGTTTACATAATGGATGAATTTATTCAGTTGCAAAAAAATTTCTTTTTTACTACTGCTTCTCGTTAAATTAAAGTTAATTTGTTAATGGAATTTTTTTACATGATAATATACAAAAGATAAACTCATGATTTAAAAGAAAAATAAACATTTCATTTTTAGAGGACATTTGAATTAAAAGAAAAAAGAAAAGAATAAAAAGACGTACGACTTAGCATTTCAACAATCAACATAATATTTGTATATTTGAAAGTCACAAACGATGAAGTAGTGATAACTTTTTAATACATTTTAGACTGTTAAAAATTAGTCCATCTATCTCATGATTAGTTAAAAGTGAAAACATTTTTTAAATGACAAAAAGAATTATCAATTTATCATTTCGTTGATCATTCTTACATTTTCTTTGAATGCCTGTAAACTATGTTACGTACCGAAATACGGCTGGTTTTTGTAATTAAGTTACCCTTCTCTAACTACTTTGTTTATACATATAAAGACTTCATTTCTCTTAATAATTTAAAAGCCGCAAAATTGAAATGTACATTACAATCTCTAATTATAGTTAAATTGCATGAAAAAGGTGAAAAGAGGCAAAATCAGGGGGCATATGAAATATCTTTCTGGCCATTTCAAGATTTATTCTTGCAAAAATCAATGGAGCTCTCGTATAATTTAAGAAAAATCGAAGACCTTCAACTTTTATGACTAAAGGTTAATGGTGTTTATTAATATTATTATTGAGAAATGACAATGTATATAGCCGTTTTTGAAATAATAATAGAAAAATATAATTATATATATATATATAAATATACATACACACACATTATGCATGTTATATACAAAAATTATACGAATTTTTACACTTTCTCGGCTACCGAGTGTATGGGTCAAAATCTGATAAAAAAAAGTTTATCTAAGAAGGGACGACCAGGAGTCGAGCAAGCCAAAGTTATGCGTATAAAACAATACATCGGCGAGTGGCTCGACTATGGTCGAGGTCAAACATTCAGAAGGCCCGCACGATGAATTAGACACTTCAATGTCTCAAAGGATTATTCAAAAGGAGGATCAAAGGACTTAAGCACTCTGGTTAAGGATCGCTGGGTAAATGAAAATACAACAACAACCCAGTAAAATCCTACAAGTGGGGTCTTAAGAGGGTAGAGTGTACGCATACCTTAGCCCTACCCCAGAGAGGGTACAGAAGTTGTTTCCGGGAGACCCTCGACTCAGCGACAATAGATCTGTGACAACAAAACCCAAAAAATAATATCAGCAACGTGAGAGACATCAAATAAATGGAAAAGCAACAACACAAATATTATGCAAAAGTGTGAAACACAACAAAAATCGTTAGCAGGGCTAGGCAAAACACTATCATACTCGTCGGTATAAAGAGGAAAGCCGGGACAAAGAGGAAAATCGCTCGACTGCCTGTTAACCTACCACCCTAATGCTCGATCTCCACACCATCCTATCAAGAGCTGGGTAAATAAAAATATTTTGTATAAATACTAGGAGAGAGAGTGAAGTAAGAGGGGACTGGTTCACACACACACACACATCTCTCCCATGCAAGGGAGAAAAGCTCCGGACCGGATATCTTGCTTTAAGAGGGAGAAAAAAACTAGGACCCTGGTGTTCATCTGTAAATCAACTTTATCAAATAAATGAAGATATATCTCTCCCATGGATCTGTGAACTTTTCCCTCCTTTTACTTTGCATTATTATTTGATAATCTCTTCTTGTATCACGGAACTCAATCGAGATTACAATCGATTTTGGGTTCAACCGTGTTAACTTATTCCTGCTTATGATCTTCGGTCTAGAATTAATTATCTTCGGCTAGGATTTATCCTCTATCTCATTATTCAATTTAGTTTAACAAAAAGATTTAACACTTTTTAATCAAACACCGAGTGTAAATAATTTCTAGCGCGGGCTAAACTTGAAAAGAGGCCTTCATCTTTAGCACATTTGACCTAGATACTCTTATTTTATATTGAATTTTTCGACAGCTTTACCTTATCTTAAACAAAATGGTTACTTAATGAAACTAGCTATGAAAACAGAGATAAAAAAAAAAGCTAAAACGTTCATTTTAATATACTCATGTTCAATTCTGGTAGTAAGCTAAGATACATATGTAGTAATTGAGAGCAAAAATTTCAATAACACTATTTCAATAATTTTTTGTAAGTAGATACACGAATTAGCTTGAATTGTGTTGGGCACTGTCCTAAGAAACTATTTTAACAGTATGAAATATTTCTTCAGGATTAAACAAGCTTACCTCTATTTTATTTAGAGGATACTGGAATCAACAAAATATTTATATTATAATAATCCAACAAAATTGAAAAGAGAATAGAACAAAGAGAATTTATAAGAAAATTGAAAATAAGAGAAGCTAAGAGAGAAAGAGAAGGAGGCTAGAAAGAAGAACTTTTGATGATGATGATGAATTGTGCCGCCAAAATGATACTATCTATAATTGTAAGTGCATGTAATTTTGATGTGCATGACAAGAAAGTGACTGATCAAATTTGCCATTTTTTACATTTCTTTTGCCAATTAACATAGCCTTCTAGAAGGGTTAAAAACACTTGTCCAACGGCATTAAAATATTGCCACAGTTTCCCGCTATTTTAAAGACCCAAAATAAACTTGTTGGATTTGTATGGTCCAAATGTAATAGGTTTGGTGTCTTTTGGGCTATGAACCAAACTTAGACCGATAAATTTAACTCAAAGAACTACTGGTGAAATATAATATATCTATGAACCAATAATTCTTATTGTAAGTCAGAGATTTTATCAATCACATTTCGACTCTCACAATTTTGTTGTTCAACACGGTTTTGCGCCACTTAGGCCACGCGCGTGCCTGGTTGTTCATGAGAGCTCTAGAGACAAGGTCAAAACCTCATAGGAGTGGCTCCACTCCACTCTCATATAGGTGAATTCATCAGGTGTATAATGCTTTTTAAATACACTATCCCTAAGGAATATGAATTTCATTAAGAGTTATAACTCATCCTCTTTGGTTAGTAGCAGTCAAGTACTCTCTTTTAGTGCTTCAGTGTCAATATCAACTTGTTATTACCCATATGAATCTCATTCATGAGATTTTCAATCACATAGGATGGGTTACCATCTCTATTGACAACTTGTCGGTCTTAACTTCATCTATTTTGAGGTTTGAAGAATTAATTTTTTCCCACAGGTTTAGTCAGAGGATCAGCCAAATTTATCTCTGACTTCACATAGTCAATGAAAATTATTTCATCTCTCAACGTCTGTTTTATGACATCATGTGTCTACTTTTACAACCATAAGATTTATTCTTTGTAATAACTATTGCCGCTTGACAATCACAATGCATAGACACGGGAGGCAATACGTCCTTTATTAAAGGATATTCACTAAGAAGTTTCTTAGCTACTCGGCCTCAGAACCAGCAAATTCCAGAGCTATAAACTCTAATTCTATAGTCGATCTAGCAATGATCGTTTGTTTAGCTGATTTTCACGATATTGCACCACCACCAAGAGTAAATACATAACCAATAGTGGATTTTGTCTCATCTGAATCAGAGATCCAATTTGCATCACTAGACCCTTCTAAAGTAGAAGGGAATCCAATATACAAGATACCATAATTCATGGTTCCTCTCAAATATTTTATTAGTCTAGCTAATGCAGACCAATGCTCTCTGTTGGGATTATGAGTATAACTACTCAGTCTACACACATCATAGGCTATATCATGCCTTGTATAATTCATTAAATTTTATCAGACTCCCAATAATCTGAGCATATTTAGACTGAGCAACTGGGTTGCCATTATTCTTTTTCAATTGAGAGTTAGCATCAAAAGGAGTGCTCACTGGTGTGACATCAAAGTATTCAAACTTCTTAAAAAGCCTCTCAACATAATGTTCTTGTGACATCATTATTCCTTCTTCACTCTTTATAACTTTAACTCCCAATATTGTATTTACTTCACCCAGATTTTTCATATCAAAATTAGCAGACAAAAATAATTTAGTACTTTCACAATATTTAAACTTGTACCAAACATAAGCATGTCATCAACATACAAGCATATTATTACATAATCATTGTCTACCACTTTAGTATAAACACATTTATCCACCTCAACTGAAGAAAAAACGTCTCTCAGTAAGACTTGTTCAAAATTTCTCATACCACTGCTTAGGAGCTTGTTTAAGACCATAAAGAGATTTAACTAATTTACAAACTTTATTTTCTTGTCCAGGAGTGACACAACATTCAGGTTGAACCATATAAATTTCTTCTTTTAAATCACCATTTAGAAAAGCAGTTTTGACATCCATTTGGTGGAAAAAAAACTTACGGATTGAAGCTAAGGCAATTAAAACTCGAATATAAGAAATTTTAGTCACTGGTGCAAATGTATCAAAATAATCTATATTTTATTTTTGAAAAATTCTTTTGCTACTAACCGAGCTTTATATTTATCTAAAAATCCATCAGGATTAAATTTTTTTTTAAAGATCCATTTATAAACAATAGGTTTTACACAAGGAGGTAAATCAGTTAAAATTCATGTATTATTTTTCTTAATAGAATCAATATTAACTTTTATTGCCTCTTTCCAATATTTAGTATCTAGGAATATATAGCTTCAAAATAATTTGATGGTTCATTATCGACAAGAAAAGTTTGAAAATTATTTCCATATGAAAAACATTCTTTCCTAGGCCTTTTGCTCCTTCTCAATTCCTCATTAGAGGTAATTTTATTATTTGTTTCAACGGGTGTATGAGAATTTTTATCTGATAGTGGATAAATATATTCAAAGAACTCAGCATTCTTTGTCTCAATTATAGTATTGCGATCAAGTACATCACTTTTTAAAACAAGAAATCAATATGCAACATTATTTTTAGCATATCCAATAAGCATACGATCATTAGTTTTAGAGCCTATTTTTCTCTTTTGAGGTTCAGGCAAAAGAACTTTAGCAAGGCTCCCCCACACTTTTAAATATTGCAAGTTAGGTTTATAACCCTCCCACAATTCATGAGAAATTTTGCCAGTTCTTCTATGTGGTATCTATTTTGTAAGTGACAAGCAGATAAAATAGCTTCACCCGACAAATTATCAGGAGCAATAGAACTAACATAGAGTTCATCATCTATTTCAATTGTTCTATTTTTTCTTTCAGCTATTCCATTTGACTCATGTGAATAAGGCGGAGTTACTTCATGAACTATTCCATTCTTTTCTCTAAAATCATTTAAAGATAAATATTCTCCACTTACATCAGATCTAATTCTCTTGATTTTTCTACTAAGTTGATTTTCAACCTCATATTTATAAGAAATAAAAACATTAAATGCATCATCTTTATTTCTAAGCAAATACAACTTAGTAAATCTAGAAAAATCATCAATAAAGGTCACATAATATCTTTTACCACCTCTAGTCATAGTCTGTTTTAAATCATTTAGATCTGTGTGAATCAAGGATAATAATTCAGTTTCTCTATTTACAGATAAACAAGTCTTTCTAGTACTTTTAGCTTCAGCACATATTTCACACGTGTCAATATTATTTGAGTCTAACCTAGATATTAATCCTAGTGACTGTCTTTTCTTTATATATGCGACATTAACATGTCCTAATCTAGCATGCCATAAAGAAATAGACGCAACCATATAAGTATAAGTAGATACATTTCCATTGATAACATCAGAAATATTAAGTACAAAGAGTCCATGGTTACAATAGCCCTTTCTCACAAACACATTATTTTTGGTCATTATGATCTTATCAGATTCAGATAATATTTTCACTCCGGCTCTTCCCAACAATGATACAGAGATCAAGTTTGCCCTCATAGTAGGAACATGCAGTACATCAACAAGGGCTAAAGTTTTATCCAGAGTGAGTTTCAGGAGAACTTTACCCTTACTTAAGACTTTGGTAGTACTTGAGTCTCCAAGGTAGACCTCTATCATCCTCTACAGGAGTATAAGAGGAAAATGTTTCTCGATTTGCACAAATGTGCCGAGTAGCCCCAGAATCTATCACCCATTCTTTTTCATGTGCTGCAATGCTTACTTGAGAAATGACAGCTGCAATAATATCACCTCCTTCGGCTAAGTTAGCCTTAGGAGTATTAGTTTTTCCTTTGTCATTTCCTGCTTTGTACCTGCACTGTGAGGCATGATGACCTGACTTTCCACAGACAAAACAAGAGCCCTTTTTTCGTTTAAGGTAATGATTTTTAGGCTTGCAACCTTGAGACCTATTCTCGTACCTTTTGCAGTTGTTGTTGTTGCTTTGCACTAAGTTTGCTTTAAGAGATGTCATCATAGCTTTGGCAGATTCTTTTCTGTTGAAATCTTCAATTAGGATATGAGTCACAATTTCCTCAATGGTGAAATTTTTCTGTTTGTGCTTTAAGTTATTTTTGTAGTCACTCCATGAGTCAGACAACTTCTCAATCAGTACTCCAGCAGCAAACTTTTCTAGTAATGACATCCCCTCGGCCTTCTAGTCTTCCATCAATTTTTGATATTCGTTGATTTGCATGTTCATCTCTTTATCATCTCTCATCTACCATTGATAAAAAAATTTTACTACAAATTTTTGTTTTGTAGCATCTTCAGCAGTGAATTTTTTAATTAATGCTTCCCATATAGCTTTTGCTTCCTTGTAACTGCAATACACGTCAATCGGTTCATTAGAAATAGTTTGTAATATAGTATGATGACATACCTTGTTGGCATGTTGCCATGATTCTACTATTTTATTATTAGTGTCTGGACTAGGTTGTTGATGCAGCAGTGCATGTGCAACACCATGGACATCAAGCAGTGAGAAAATACGTTCTTGCCAACGCTTGAAATTTTCATTGACGAAAATTTCAATATTTGACACATCTGGAAATGGCCTGGCACATGATAATGCACCTGGAACTGTGGCAGCGGAGGTAGCGCCAATATTGATAGTATCAGTAGTATTTTCAACATCAGTGTTGTTTGCCATAGTTTCTTAGATTGTATTAATTGAGAGCAAAAAGTTCAATAACACTGTTTTAATATTCTATGTAAGTAGATACACGAATTAGCTTGGGTCGTGCTGGGCACTGTCCTAAGAAATTATTTCAGTAGTGTGAAATATTTCTCTAGGATTAAACAAACTTACCTCTATTTTATTTAGAGGATATAAGAATCAGCAAAATATTTATATTACAATAATCCAACAAGATTGAAAAGAGATCATGACAAAGAAAATTTATAAGAAAATTGGAAATAAGAGAAGCTAAGAGAGAAAGAGAAGAAGGCTAGAAAGAATAACTTCCGATGATGATGAATTGTGCAGCCAAATGATGGCTATTTATGATCAAATTTGTCACTTTTTACACTTCTTTTGCCACTTAACATAGTCTTTTAGAAGGGCTAAAACACTTGTCCAATGAGCATTAAAATATTGCCACAACATAAACTTTTAAAGGGATTGTTTGGTTTGTGAAATAATTAGTTTTCTCAGAATTGTTACGCACATAAAGTATCGTATAACAACAATATCATAACTATATCAAATGTGGCATAACGTAAACCAATAATTTATCTCTGGATTGTATTTCTTATCACACGAACCAAAACGGCACGCTTTAAAAGGTTAAATAACTCTACATGTAATGGCCTGGAATTCTTTTCAGTACTCCATAAAACTGGGGATTTTAATCATTTTTTGTTCTTGATATGTTATATCTACTAAGGATTAATTTAAAATAAAACTTTATATCTACAATATGAAAGATAAGTACTACTATAAGTTATAATATTCCACGCATAATGACAATATTAACATATTTATTTATACCAAAAATTAATGTTATACAAAATAAACGAAAAAAAAACAACAGAGAAAGACCCAAAAATTTGTGAAATCTAAAAGGAACAATGATTTTTGATGAAAGTGTCACAACGACTAATGTTCAACTATTATAATACTTAGAGCCCGTCTGGACATAAGAAAATTATTAATACTTTTTCCGAATTTGTTTTACTTTTTACTTTTTTTTAATAAAAAAATCAGTGTTTGACTCATAAATTTTTAATTGAAGATGAATTTTGAGATTTTTCGGAAATTTTAAAAACTCCAAAAAACTATTTTTCAAATTTTTTACTTAGATCATATACAAAACTTCAAAAACAACCCAAAATTAATTTCATATCCAAACATAACTCTAATTTTCAAATATTATTTTCACTTGAAAGCAATTTTACAGTTCTTATTAAGGGTGTTCATGGTTCGGTTTGAGTCGGTTTTTCCCTAAAAAGAAACCAAACCAAGTAAGTCGGTTTTTCAAATATTAGAACCAAACCAAACCAATTAAGTTGGCTTTTTCTCGATTCGGTTTATGTCGGTTCGGTTTTTTCGGTTATTTATCGGTTTTTTCTTAAATATAAGACATACACTACCAAACACATATTCCGGCGACCACATTTTCAACGTGACACTATCAAATCAATTTCCCTTTGAGAAATCTATTATTACTAAAATGTATTGATGAATGATGATTATTGAATCAAATAGTGATGAATAATTTAAGAACTCAATTAAAAATATTTTTTTATACATGAAATGGATTCTTACACTTAGCAAAAGAAAACTATCAATCAAACTAGAATATAAAGGTAAAGAACTGTACTAAAAGTGCAAAAACATTCACCATAATTTTTTTGAAACTTTGTATAAAAATATACATATATATATATATATATATGTGTGTGTAATAATAAATTTGAAATAGCTACTTATAGTCGGTTTGGTTCGGTTATTCTTTTATTAAACCAAAAAACAAATCAAATTTGATCGGTTTTAAAATTCAAAACCAAAACCAAACCAAACAAAAAAGTATCGATTTTTTGGTCGATTTGATTCGGTTTTTCGGGTTTTTATGAACACCCATAGTTCTTATGTACAAATGGCCACTTACTATTTGAGAAAGGACTTATCTAATGACAAGAATATATATCATTTTGTTTTTGGAAAAATCGTACAAGTAGGACAAGTAGTGCTTGACTAGTTGACTTGTCTCACCCCTAAATAATTTGTAAAAAAAAAAAAATAGAGTTTAAGTTATATGGATATACAAAATATATTTACACTAATTACAATCAAGCCTTTATATGCAAGTATTTTGAAAATAAGCTAAATTATAGTGATCTGCTGATAAATAAATTCCTTATGACAATGTTTAAAATTAGTCTGAGATTTATAAATTATAAACTGATAGTGTGAAACCTTTTATTTGTAATAATAGGTTAGTTATTTAATTAAGATTACCAATTAATTTTAATTAAAAATATTATATTAATTACCTTATAAGTAATTTAATTGCATAAATTACACTATTAATGCACATAAGTCGAACCCCTTGTATAATTAAAATCTTCTGTTGGTTAAATGAGCACATTTAATATGCAAGTGCTTAAGTTGATATCATTATTTTTATTTTGTTTTAGTAACTTGCTACCTACTCCCTTGTCCCATTTTAAATGCCAGTTTAACTCAATTTTTTTTTTCTAAATAATTTCTTTAGAAATTTAAGTAAATTTATTAATTATTTCCAACCATCAGCTATAATATTAAAGAAATAGTAGTTCTTTATAATATACTTAATTCTCAAAAAATATTTAATACGAGTAACTTAGTAAACTATAAGTATATTATATTTAATATTTTTTTAGTGAACGTAATAAAATTAAAGCGACAGCTAAAATAGGACGTACAAGATCTAGAGGAGTTCCATTGCAATTAAAAAAAATTACCAAGATAACTTTCAAATTAAGTTTCTCTCTTTTCTCACGAATCATGATTAGTTGTCACTAACAAGATCCAATTAAAATAAAATAATCCAATAAAAAACAACGGAATGAATCATGAGGAGCGAGAAAAGGGGGAAAAAGAAAAAAAACGAAAAGGACAACAAATAAAAAAGAAAGAAAAATATGGAAATCGCCGTCGTCGTTTTATAAAATTGTTTCAGACCTCTCCTTCTTTTTTCTTCTTATATTATTCATTCTCCTGTAAATTTTCGTCCCTATATAAACCAGCAATTTCTCAAGCAATTATCAAAAGAAGAATTAAAAAAAAAACTGAGGTTTTGAAACTATGGGGGAATCGGTAGAACTACCGAGTCGTTTAGCGATTCTTCCATTCAGGAACAAAGTGTTGTTGCCTGGTGCGATTATTCGAATTCGTTGCACTTCTCCTAGCAGGTAAATTTCTAGAGTAATTTGTTTTTTTTTACTGTGTGAATTTACAGTTATTCTGATATATATATATATATATATTGTTTTTTTAATTATTTGAGCATGTATTTAGCTGGAATGATTTGTTTGAGTGTACTAGAGATACGAAAGGTAGTTACTTTTTTGTGAATTGGCGCGAGGATTAACAGGTTTCGTTGACTTTGCTATGTAGTTGACCTTTTTGAAGTTGTAGAATTTGAGGATTGTTGCTTTTAGGTTTGACTTGTTGTGTTTTGCTGTATTTTGTTTTTTATTTTATATTTTTGATGATTCCTTTCAAGTGGTTAACTTCAGCAGATAGGATGGCTCGAATTGATTGACTGAAGAATTACAGTTCTCAGCTACTCTGTGACACACTTTCCTTTTTAGTGCCTTCCGAAAAGAATGATATCCTTCTGTTTTTGGAAACCTTTAACTTTGAACATCTCATGTTTATCTTAATGGGAGTCTATGGCTTATTTTAGAAACTCCATGCTTTTCACATTCATTCTACAGGACCAAAACGAGGCCTTTCCTCGCTAGTTGGAATAAAAACCTCAACCTTTTTGACTCCTACCGAAGCAAGCCTCTCAAGTGCTGACCTTTCTTCCCCCTTTGGTGAGCTGACCTTCTTGTGTCACGAGTGATGTCGAACCTCCTTCTTGTCTTCTATTCCGGGAAGTGGTATAATAGGTCCCCTAAGGGAAGCCCTTAGGCATCTGTCTTACTACTCCTCGAGACATGTCTGCTGATGGGCCCTTGAATTATAGCAGGAGCAACCTCAATTGCCGTACCAAGACACCGGTCTTTAGAAGCTTCTGGAATGTTCAATTTGTATGGCGTCAGTGATGAGAATATTTTGTGCGCCACTTCTGGTTCGTCACTACAAAAAGGATAATGGTAACCCTACCATTAACTACTTCATTTATGAATTTCATAGTAATAGAAATGCATATCCTACTGAGACAGAATTTGGAACTTGCTATCCTCTTGCCTAGCAGGCAAAGATTTACCTCCGTGGAAAGGATGATTCATTCGGATCGACATGAGAGTCCAATGTGCCCAGTCTAACATCACTATATAAACTGGGACGTACGGAGTATTACATTTGGAAAGATTACTGACCAAATTTTACTTAATTGTTTGGATGTGATGCATAGTAACCACTTGGTTAGTTTAGTATGATTTTAAACTGATATTGCGCAGCACATTGTGTAAATGATTGTGGCGAAGAGAAAAGATCAAAGTATAGGGAGTAATGTTTCTTTTACCTACCCTTTACCTTATCCAAAGAAAAAAAGGGAGTAATGTTTCTTTTTTTCTTAATTATAAATATGTGTGTGTTGCAGTGTAAAATTGGTGGAGCAGGAGTTATGGCAGAGGGAAGAGAAGGGACTGATCGGAATATTACCAGTTAGAGATTCAGCTGAGACTGCCACTTCGGGTACTGCAACATCTTCAGGTGATCTTTCTTATTCTGAATGTTATTGTCTATGTCCCAAATTAGGAAGAAAATAGCCTCATGCTCTAAGAATTCTTATAACGAGATATATATTTGACGTAATTGTCAAATGTATTTCTTGATTACTTATGCTTGGCAAATTCAGCCTTAGAGTTTACTCTTCTGGTTATTTTTGTTGATCTAGCTCGAGAGTCAAATTGAACTAGTTGTACATCGTTGGATAAAAAAATTTCCTTTCAACCAATTTTTTTTGTTAATTTGTTAATAATGGCGAAGAGGGAAAATAAGGCGTATCGGGAATGCAATAGTGAATTAAAGTAGTAATTTTGAGGTGGAAACATTGGTTTTGTATCGAAGTGGGTCAAACATATTAGGATGGGGTAGAAAGGTCAGTCGTATGAGTAAATTGGATGGAAAGAATAGTATAGTTATTCCCTGTTGAATGTACTTGTTGCAATTACTGCAGGTGGGAGTGTAGAACCAGCTGAACGAGGCTTGAAAAATCAGGCTGGTATATCAGATACTCACAAGCATGATTCAAAAAATCAACAGGAAGTTATTCACTGGCATAATAGGTACACACATCATGATGCATTCCTTTGTCCTTGCATTGGTATAGATGCCCTGGCCTGTTGTGTGCCATTTGATGTATATTTGGTGATATAACGTTTAGCAGCGTGAGTATTGGCTATTATGTTTTGATGAATAGTTCACTCAGTTATGTCACCAATTAGTATGTTCACTATCAGTTCTTTTTTACATGTTTATCAAGGCTTTTGTGAAGTTTAACATTTTGTCTCAACTCAGGGGAGTTGCAGCCCGAGCTTTACATCTCTCAAGAGGAGTTGAGAAACCAAGTGGCAGAGTTACATACATAGTTGTACTAGAGGGCTTATGCAGATTCAATGTGCAAGAGCTTAGTACCAGAGGAACATATTATACAGCACGGATCACTTCGCTTGATATGTCCAAGGCCGGTAAGAGTTCTGTTGTTCTCCTTTAGATGACTGGGCATATGTAGGATCTGGATAGTTAAAATATAGGCCTTTTCCTTTAATATTTACCCCAGTGTCTGAGGGGAGAGGGGAGGGGGTGGGTTGTGGATACCAAGAGACAAGGAGTGGAGGTTGGTGCTTAATGTTGTAAATAATAGCATACGAGGACCTTATCAAGACTTCTGAATTGCTAGCATTTTTATTGTCTTGATCAGAGATGGAGTTAATTGAGCAAGACCAAGAATTCATAGCATTGTCCCGTCAGTTTAAAGCCACTGCGATGGAGCTTATTTCCATTCTTGAGCAGGTGAAATTTGAGGCTTAACTTTTCTTTACGATGACTTCTCTGCTCTACTGAATTTCCTTGTAGCACTATTACCTCTTTGTAATAGAAAAAAGTCTTTTAATAATATCCCAGCGGTTACGGCTGGGAAATGATTTTTCTTTTGGGTGGATTAGAAGATGTGTAATTCTGCTTTTGTTACCTGTAACAGGGGATAGAGCCTGCATCCAATGTTTCTTCCCCTGATTTTGTTCTTTTTCCCCAACCCTGATAATAGAGATATTAACAAAGCTGGATTAACTATAGAAAACTCATTGCATCCTGAGAAACAAGATGATTTGTTGCAAGGACGTTGTACATACCTCAAATGAAAAAGAAATATGTATTATTAGCTGTGTGGCATGTGAAAACTATTACTGTTTGTTATTATAAGCTAGAAATTACTTCTTTCCCGTGAAAGGTTTATGCGTGATTGATGATTCTCTACACCTAAAATGTGAATGAAGTCTTCTTGATCTCAGTAAATTTTGAAGAATACATATTACCACAATTTTCAAGGGTGTTCTCTCTATCTTTTAGATGGCTGATGCATCTACTAATAGCATGAAAAATATTTGATTGAGTTCTATTGACATGTAAGGAAACTGCAACCAGTTTTTATGTCTAAGTTGAAAAGAAAGGTAGCTAATGATCCATCTAATCTTAGTAGTTATGTTTGCCTGATCTTTCTTCAACAGAAACAGAAGACTGGTGGGAGAACAAAGGTTCTTCTGGAGACAGTTCCTGTCCATAAATTGGCTGATATTTTTGTAGCTAGTTTTGAAATTAGCTTTGAGGAGCAGTTATCCATGCTGGATTCCGTTGATGTTAAAGTAAGGCTTTCAAAAGCTAGTGAGCTAGTTGATAGGCATTTACAGGTACCTACTTGTTGGCTGGGCATTTGTGTTTGATGGTGTTGCTTTTGTTTTCAAGCACTTGAGTCATCTTATCTACCATTTGCTTGTCTAGTCAATTCGGGTGGCAGAAAAGATTACCCAAAAGGTTGAGGGGCAGTTATCAAAGTCTCAGAAAGAGTTTCTGTTGCGACAGCAGGTTTGTTTATCTGCGGCTTTTGATATTTTCTTTGATATTTCGAGAGTTGAATATAAGCTTTTCCACATTTTGCTATATGATAAGTGACACTGTCAGATAAGTGGGAGTGTTTGCTGTGGATACCTTCTTAATCTTTGTCAACACCAGAGGACTTTAGCATTGGGTTTTTGGGCTGGTTGGAAGTCTATTATTGTGTTTCTTTCCTAAAACTTAATGTAAGGATAAGAAGAATGCCATTCAAAACCTAAGGGCTGTATGTTTAGTCCATGCTTGTTCCCTTTTGTGCTGCCACTGCACCGGAATTTCTTATGAAATTTACGTGCGCTAGTGTGCTTGCTGACACACTATTACGTCAGGTCTTACTATGCTTATTATTTTTGTCGTCCTTTCTTTTCTATCCCTTGTCATATTGGCGCAAAGATTGGTTCATCTTCCTCAATACATTGAGGTCTGTACGATCGAAGTCTTTCTCCTAACCCTTTGAGGACAGGAATAGATGGTTCGTATGGAAACTGATCTCCTTTTGTTACTTATGTTGCTTCTATTTTGTAATTCTTATTCATCTTACAGATGAAGGCCATAAAGGAGGAACTTGGTGACAATGATGATGAAGAAGATGATTTGGTTGCCTTGGAAAGGAAGATGCAAGGAGCAGGAATGCCTGCAAGTATCTGGAAACATGCTGTGAGGGAACTAAGGTACAATATATGAAACTCAGGATGCCTTTGCGGAGGAAATCCGCGTACTATGGATTACCTGGGAGGAGGATGCTCCTATCTTCTTGTGATAAAACCCTCATTTTCCCCCCATATGTGGCGATCATCATTTTTGTCCAGCAAAAGTAGCTTTTTCCATTAAGGGAGTTTTGGTAAGAACATACTTATGTGGGGAATCACTTGCTAATTATTCACCGGAGAGAATGAATTTTGTGATGTTTTTCTTTTGTGGAAGGGGAGCCTTGGCGTAGTTGGTAAAATTTGCCTCCATGTGACCAGGAGATCACATATTCAAGCCATGGAACAACTTCTTGCAGAAATGTAGGGTAAAGCTGTGTACAATAGACCCTTGTGGTCCGGTCTTCCGGGAACCCCACGCATAGCGGGAGCTCTGTACACCGGGCTGCCCTTATTTTATTTTTTATTGGTGATGCCTTCCTCAGTTATTAGATTGTTGACTCAGATTCTGTGAAATCTTTTTTTACTGTCTTTGAAATAGAAGATCGCTCACCTCTACTCATGGACCTAGGTTTAATTGACCAAAGTATGTTAAACATTTGTGTTTCCTATTGGTATCTCTCTTTTATCTCCTGAGATACAACAACAACAACCTAGTATAATCCCACGTGTGGGGTGTGGGCAGGGTAGTGAGTATGCAGACCTTACCCCTACCCGGGGTAGAGAGGCTGTTTCCGAAAGACCCTCGACACAAGAAGATAAAAAAAAGGCAATGGAACAGTAACGACAACATACACCAGGAAGACAGTGCCAGCAACCTAAGAATCAGGAAAATAAATGGAAAAGACAATATCGATAATTAGAACAATGGAAAGGTACTAGGCAATCGGAGTAGAAAACAGAAGGCAGTATCTCCTGAGATGCTGTCATTAATGTGTGTGTTTTGTAAAACCCGTGCTACACTTGGACTCTGATCAAAGTAACTCATCTGATAATGATCCTAGTCATGGCTGATAGAGTCAGTGATATACTCTGACAAATGGCCAACTCTGATGATAGACAGAAGTGTTTACTTCATGAAGAAAGGATGTTTGCGGTTGGCTCCACTTCAATGTATGCTTCATTGGGACTAATTTATGTTGTACTGGAGGTTATACGTCACTATTTTTCTGCTCTATGAAGACATTTTTGTTGCTGTCTCTAGCTAGCACCACTGTCTTGGCACAAGATAGGTGTTGCTTAATTTGTTGTTCTTTTTTCAATTAAGTTGTTATGTTAACTGCTTGATCTTTTAGAATTGGTTTGTGCTTAGTTATAATTAACCCGGTGTAGCAGATCATGTTGAGTGCTTGGGTTCTTGGTGGACTGGTCCATTTAATTTCTACTCTTTAATTTTTACTCATAATTCTCTTATAACAGGAGACTGAAGAAAATGCAGCCTCAGCAACCTGGATATAATAGCTCCCGTGTCTATCTGGAGCTACTTGCTGATCTTCCATGGGAGAAGGCCAGTCAAGAACTTGAATTGGACTTAAAAGCTGCAAAGGAGCGTCTTGATGCTGACCATTATGGTTTATTGAAGGTCAAGCAACGGATAATCGAATATCTAGCTGTTCGGAAGGTTGGGCTCTTTTCTGATCTTTTCATCATGTTAAAATCTGCCTGATTATTAAAATAATCTGATGCAATTTAACATTAAATGCAGCTCAAACCAGATGCGAGAGGTCCAGTGTTGTGCTTTGTTGGCCCACCAGGTGTCGGGAAGACATCTTTGGCTTCATCTATTGCTTCTGCTTTAGGCCGAAAGTTTATACGCATCTCCCTTGGTGGTGTCAAGGATGAGGCCGATATCAGAGGGCATAGGAGAACATATATTGGAAGCATGCCGGGGCGTCTAATTGATGGGTTAAAGGTGCAAACATAAACTTCTGCGAGTTTTGATGATCTATTTATGTCATTTCATCTTGTATCTACTTCTTGCAAGATCCTGAATACGGTTTGAACTAAACAACAGTTTTAGGAATAAGCCTTGTTACATGGACACAATGGGTGTTCGATATGGGTGTATCGTGTGGATCTAGAAGGATTCTTCATCACCTAAATCTTAGGATTTGGGGATACGGATAGGATAAAATTTGAATACACACACGCACAGAAACACATAGTTATTTGTAAAGTAATTGAATTGAAACTTTAGTAAATAGATTTTGTAAGTACCTGATATTATATTCAATTAAGTTGTCTTTCAGAATAGCATTTATAAAAGAAGAGTTGTCTTATAGAATAGTAGAAGTCTCTAACACAGCCATGTGTGTATAAACACATATATCGAAGCCCAAACTCTAAACAATCTATGCTTCTTGGCCATAGTTGTAGGCTATGCACCCTTAGTGAATTGAACAACTAGTGTGTATTCCACAATGGTACCAAATTGTGTCTGATCGGTAAAGGTCCCACAGGGTTTTGTTGAAGGATCTGTCTAGCGTAGGAAATAAATGATGTCTTTTGCGTTTGACCTTCTTCTGTTACAGTTGGGCCTAGTTGCCTAGACTTAACTCCTATTGTATGCTCCTGCTTAGTTGTCAAGGAATTGCCTGTTCCATCCAGAGCTGGAGTTGTGTTAGTTTCAGTGTATATGGAACAGTGTGTATAATTAGCGAACCCTGACAAGCTTATGCTTTAGTTCTGATGTTCCGGACTTTCATGCTAACTTTTGGCCCCTGAATACTGAAGCCGCTTCTCTTGACTACTGCATTTGTACCAATCCCCTGTATTCTGTCCGGCACCTTCTCTGTTCTTTACTAACAAAATAACAAAGTAACTAGCTTCTTGCTCTTTGGCTCTTTACTGAGATTTTGAATGCAGTGAGAATATAATGCACTTTAGAAAATCAAAACCATGGATGTTTATATTGTTTAGCTGAAATATTTTTCGTGGTAAAGCTACATCTCTACTCTACGCTAATTTGGTATAAGAGATACGTTGTCTTTCTACTCTTAAAACACGAGAGCTGAAGGATAGTTACTGGCTTCTCTTTGTTGATAGTAATTTGAGGTTTTAACTTTCAGAGAGTAGGTGTTCGCAATCCAGTTATGCTGCTGGATGAGATTGACAAGACTGGGTCTGATGTGAGGGGAGATCCTGCTTCCGCACTACTGGAGGTTCTTGATCCCGAACAGAATAAAACATTCAATGATCAGTATCCTTTTCATATTTGTTATTGTTTTTTTTTTTTTTAATTTGGATCCAAATGGTTGTGGCTATGATAAATTTGTATTTTCACTTCTCTTCTCTTTCAAGCATCTTTTGGATTTTTCTAATGCATTTTCCAGTAAATATCATGGTTAGGATTAAGTTGGTTATCGATGCCTAATCTTTCCTGGTTATCATTGCGTATCTTCTTTCATATTTGATAAGTTTCATATGAAGCGACTTACTGGCATTCTCACCAACTGCTGAAAAGACTGTTGTATAGGTCTTGGCTAATCGATTCATTACTTTAGTAATATCACAAACTTGAGATTACATGTGTGTTTGAAGTGGTTCCTTAATTCACATTTAGCTATTTGAATGTTCCGTTCGACCTATCAAAGGTTATTTTTGTGGCAACCGCAAACAGGGCGCAGCCAATTCCTGCCCCACTCTTGGACAGAATGGAAGTCATCGAGTTGCCTGGATATACACCAGAAGAAAAGCTTAAGATAGCAATTAGGCATTTAATTCCTCGAGTTCTTGATCAGCATGGTCTAAGTTCTGACTTCCTTCAAATACCTGAGGTATTGAAATTGTGAGAAACATTGTCGTAGCATGCTTTGTGTTTCTTTAACTGAATCTAATGATTGCATACTGGTTTCAACTAGCGTGGAGTTGGTAGTAAATATTTGTAAAAGAAATGTCTGCATATGATATCTTAGATGGTCTTGTTTAATACAAAACAGTTATTTACATCTTTGTTAGATCATATTTAGGTCATATTTTTTTGTTAAGTCTATATCCAACCAAAATGCTAATACATTGACTATTACAAAGATTATGACATGGGTGGCTTTAAGGATCTTTTTCGGTGGTCATATTTTTCATTTCTCAATGTCCAATCCATTTACATCTTTTTAGCATGATTGTCGTCCACGAAGGTTTACAAAATTTGAACTCTTCACAGGACGTCAGCCATGTGGTAATGTATATATGGAAAACTATACTATAACAGAATGCGGTGAAATGATTGCCATTCCTGTGATCTTTGTTCTTTTTTGTGTGTTTAGGTAATCGAGGGCTTTCCTTGTCTGTCTTTTATACCCTCAGCCATGTACATTATCTTGAGAGATTTTTCCTTCTTTTCTATCTCTTTTGGAGGGATGTGGGGTTCGACCCACATATTCTGCATAACCTCTTTCTTGTAAACCTGACAACTTGCATGATTTTTGTATTGGTTTATGGTTATGCTAGGCTATGGTGAAACTTGTAATCCAAAGGTACACAAGGGAAGCAGGTGTACGTAATCTAGAAAGGAATTTAGCTGCCTTAGCACGTGCAGCGGCTGTAAAAGTTGCTGAACAAGAACATGTAGTGCCCTTCGCCAAAGACGTGCAACGCCTTTCTTCACCACTGTTGGATGGAAAACTTGCTGAGAGCGCTGAGGTTGAAATGGAAGTTATCCCTATGGGTGTCAATAATCATGATATCTCCAATGCGTTTAGTGTTGCCTCACCTATGGTAGTTGATGAACCTATGCTGGAAAAAGTGCTTGGTGTAAGTATTCTTTTCCGTCCCTCTGAATTATTTGAATGTAATGATATCTGCAGTATCTGTTAAGTCCAACATTGACAGAGGAAATGGTCCGTTGTCTTTTTATATGGTCTTGGACAATCCTCACATCATAAACTAGCGTTTAGTATCGAGTTAGTCCCCGAGGTCCATCTTCTTATCATGGAACCACAGCCAGACCTATCCCTATCTGTGGTTTCACCAATGTTGGGCCCCAATTTTGTAATGTCCATGCTCTAGGTTTCCAGTCTTGGGCATGTGCAGGGGTGTAAGTCTCCCACATTCGTAGAGGAAATGATTGGTTGTCTCATTATAGTTTTGGACAATCCTCAAGCCTCACGTCATAAGCTAGCTTTTGTGGTTGAGTTAGGCCCAAGGTCCATTTCCTGAACAGTATCTATAAAGCAGTTTTGCGATTAAGTGCTGCTTGAAATACTTGGACAGACTTACCTCTAGTGTGACCCATCGTGATCTTAAATGTTTCTCCATACTTCATACCTAATTGACACCAGAAATTATGTCTTTGGATATATGAGATTAACATAGTGATTTGTGGTGCAGCCACCTAGGTATGATGACAGAGAAACAGCAGAACGAGTTGCCAATCCTGGTGTATCTGTTGGCCTGGTGTGGACCCAATTTGGTGGAGAGGTTCAATTTGTTGAGGCCACAGCAATGGTGGGAAAAGGTGATCTTCATCTCACCGGCCAACTCGGGGATGTTATCAAAGAATCTGCTCAGATTGCATTGACATGGGTAATATTCTCTCCCACTCTTTGTTTTGTTGAGGAAACTAAATAATACAAGTATCTTGGTGTTGTGCATCCTTTTCATGATTACCTTTGAGAATAAAATGATTATAATGTCTTTGTCCATGTTATATGATCTTACTGAACTTCATTGCACAAGTAGAAACTTAGTTAAAGAACTTTCTCCAGAACATAATGGAGGACTCTAGTTCTTCACTTGAATGAACAGACTGATAGTGTTATTCAAATATTGTGAAGAAGGAAAAGTTATCTTAAATTGGTTCATTCTCCAAAGTTTTATATCTTGGATTGACTACATAATAAATTAGCTTGTTTTGGTTTTTTTCTCTCCCCAGACTCCATTTGTGGGATTACACTGAGTATGTTGTTGTAGTTTTTCGCTCCTTTGTCTCTTTGAAGAGATGTATATCCCCTTTCTTAGATATTCTTTTCTAGCATTGACAAATAGGAATCTTGCTACCAAACTTATATATATATATATATTCTTTGTTTCCATTATCTGGAAGAAATATAACATTTTTGGTTAACTTTACATGTTTTATGCCTGCAAAGCTAACAAGAAAAATGTTTTCCCACATCTATTATTGCACTGATGTTTACGCTTGATTTTTTATCATGGTGTGGAGTCAAACTTGGATGATGAAATCAGAATTTAAGGTTCTTGTCTTTGCTGCCTGAAAAAATGGAAATAGGTGATGGGGAGAGGGGGTTCATGCTGCATTTGCACACACCTGGACCTGTAGATTATGTTAAATTCCACCTGATGCCCAAAGTTTTGATCCATCTTTTTTAGGTTTGTGATACAAGGGCAACTTTCTGGTATGTGTTAGACAGGTTTAGCTATCAAAGAGTGTGTTCCTCATACATCTGCTTGGACGTTACAGTTTATTGAATCGATTGAAAACTTGGTTGTTGTAGTCTTATAGATCTAAGCATTTCTTACTCCCTTGTTGAATGAATCTTCTGTTTATATTTATAGGTACGTGCAAGAGCCACAGAACTGAAATTAGCTATTTCTGAAGAAACAAATCTTCTAGAGGGCCGGGATATTCACATTCATTTTCCCGCTGGAGCTGTACCTAAGGACGGACCCTCAGCTGGTGTAACCCTGGTTACATCACTAGTTTCATTGTTCAGTAAAAGAAGAGTAAGAGCAGACACAGCAATGACCGGAGAGATGACTCTCAGGGGTATGGTCTTGCCTGTTGGTGGCGTCAAGGATAAGGTATGCCAACACCTTTCCACAATAATTTCCACCCAAACTCCCAATATTAATGGATGTCTCGTCAGTGTTTTTGTTCCACCACAATCAACGTTTTTTGGTGCTCTTGGAGTTAGATATCTTTTGACTGTGACCTGAGAGCACCCACATGTCTGCGGCAGACCTAACTGCTACTAGTAAAAGGAAAAAAGTTGAAAATTACACAACGTGATGAATTCATTGAAGCAAGCATTAAAATATGGAAAGATATTGAGAAAGAGGCACCAGTAGTCTTCTTTGTGATTCCATAGAGGCGTGAAGCAACTGATAACCTAGATAGAGAGTTCAATATATGGAAAATACTGGTGCTACATCATACCTACTTTTTGATAAGGTAAATAAAATTTTGGGGAAGTTCCTGTATACAAGCCCTATACCAATAAATAGGGTATCTGCATCTAAATATGATTCCCTACGAAAGTACCTAATCATCTATACAAATAGGAATCTAAAGGTACACCAAAAAGAAATCAAACACGAGGGTATATTGTAGCTCATTATATGAGGAGGCTCAGTTAAGCAGGATGCTAGGAACTGTTCTATGAAAAACTATAGCAAAACCTTACTGTTATTTAGGTTTCTTCTCTACACCCTGTTCCTAAATAATATGTTCGATATAACCATTATGTGTTACTCACCTATGTCCCTTTTTATATGAGTTAATGGGAGATAGTGTAAGATGTTATTTGATTTCTATATTATTTATTAAGACATGACTTTTGTAATAATGGTGATATTAGATGTTAAAACAGTTACCCGGAAGGTAGCTTGATAAAGAAATCACCACATCTAAGTTTTAATTTGTGTGGGATAATGTCAAACATGTTTCGACATTGCATAACAGAAAGGAAGTGTCATATGAGTTTGGCCAGAATAGTGCTTTCTTGAAGGGGCTGGGCTTGGAGAGGGTTGAGTTTGGAGAACAATGGGCAGTGAAAAACAGTCGTTCCCTTTGCTGGTTATTATGATTGTGTCCCCCTTACCGTTGCTGGGTCATCTGGGATCCTGGTAATTATGACTGAAACAGTTTGGGGGCATATCAGTACAGCAGAATATCAGAGCGGAGAATATAAGCCGCTGTTTTGTCTCTCTGTAGCACAAATTAACAAACCATTCAGATTAACCAATGTCATCACTGTTACTGTATATTAAGCAGTGTTTTAAAAGGCGTGGGCGTAAGCGAGGTGTTTTACATATGCCTCAGCGAGGCGTAAGCCCCATAGGTATTTAATTTTTAATATTTTATATAATAATATAATTACAGAAATATTTAAATACATGTAAAGTTGCATAAAAATTGAAGAAAACTATAAATATGTGATATATACACACACTCCATCTCCACAAAAAACTAGTCAAAACAATCATTATACGCTACTTACAAGCACAAGTAACTTGATTTGAAAAAAATAAAGTTTTCTACATGGGGGAACAAAAAGGACGACTAACCTGCAATTTGAACTTTGGACTTGCTCCTATGAAGGAGAATGGATTTCTCTTTATATTTTTAATTTTTTTTTGAATATTCGTTGCTTTTGGGGGATATTAGGAGATTAGCAGACAAGAGAAAGAATTGAGAAAGATCATGAATTAGGGCTTCAATCAATAAAAAAGGTCTTAACTTTTAAATTTAATGCATTTCAGTTCCTTTTTAAAACTTTTGAGTAATTACAAGCCGACTTCTGAGAATTTGGGTATTATATAATGGACTTATTCAACAAATTTTGTTTTAATTTGAAAAAGTCTATGGAGCTTACGCCTTACTAAAAACGCGCCTCAAACGCCCGGGCGTATGCCCTGAATTGTTGGGTGTACGCCTCTTGAGACTTTCGCCCCACCCCATCGCCTCGGGGCGTTTTTGGTGCGCCTCGCCCCAGGGCTCGCCTTGAAAACACCTTTTAAAACAGTGAAGAATTCTATTCCCTCCTTGTAGCATCATTGAGTCGGAGTAATACATGTGGAAATTGCTCTTGGGATGTGGCTTCAGGCTTATGTGTGATCTTACTGCGCCTTCTCTAACTTTGCTGATTTCAAAGAGGCAACCTCATTAGTTAACCTTGTCAGTACAGTGTTTCCTCAAAAGATAAAAGTGAGCAGTTTTGTGTATCTTATATGGGATCCCCACTTTGTCTTATCTAAGCCGTGGCAGCATGTCTGTATTTGTCATCTCCTTGCTGCTTGCCCTACAAATCACCTTAATAATTAAAATAAAATTCCAAAAAGAACAGAGGGAATGAAATAGGAATATCCACATTGGCACTTGCTGTAGAATATATGGGATAGTTGCAACTTGCTAGTGACTATTGGCATATGACTTCTTTTCTAGTTTCATGCACTTCTGTACTGAAGTGTAATTCAGTACTCAATATTAGATTGTGAGAGGTCTTATTTTGACTAGTGTCATTCGCAATGCACTCTGCAGGTTTTGGCTGCCCATAGGTATGGAATTAAACGAGTGATACTGCCAGAAAGAAACTTGAAGGATTTGGTTGAAATCCCAGCAACTGTGCTTTCAAGTCTTGAGGTAATTTGTTTGCGATAAGTACAAGTGTTGGTGGAATTTTTATATTTTGTTTTTGTTATACGTAAAAATCCCTTTCAAAGTTGACTTTTAAAAAACATCATCTTCTCAATGACAAATGCCATACTTCGTAGTCTTCCAGATCGATTAATTTTCTCTCAGATAGCATGTTTTAGCAACAGTACGTATCATTATGGGGTCATGATACAATAAATCGAGTGAGGTGGGTAGGAGCGTGTTCTTGTGTGTGTTTAATTAATCTTTTTGCTTAACAGATAATACTTGCTAAACGAATGGAAGATGTACTGGACCAAGCGTTTGAAGGTGGTTGCCCATGGAGACAGCACTCGAAATTATGATACTTAACAGACTTCCTTTAGCTAACAGTAAGAAACTCTGCCAACAAACAGTTCGGGCATGCATATCAGGGGCCAGAGTTCATGCCTAAAAGGAAATTTCAACACGATTAACACATGACGGATATCCAATAACATACTTAACAGAAATCTCCAAGAATATTTACCGTGTATTATTCTTCGCTCTTATTCTGCTCTGTATTTATAAGTGATTATTCTTTTTTAATATTTGTCACAATTCACGCCCTGTATTAAGTTTTTATTTAATTCAGCAAGGTCAGACACTTTGCTGCTTGCTTTTCCAAGCATTCATATGTAATTTGCGATTTACTTTTGTAGTTTGTAAATGTTGGTAGATTCTGTAAAAAACTTCAAATCGCTATTTGGTTTTGCTTCCTCTTTTTCTTATGGAGAAAATAATGGTTTCCAAATATAGTTTCTCAGTCGTTAGCTTTCACCTTCACCAATTAATAGCCATACTTTATTCTCACCTTCCCTTGTTTTGCAAGAGTAGAATTTTCATCAGGTAGTAGAGTGAAGGATGAGCGATTGTGGTTGTGGGTATTATGGACCAGGCTCTCTGTAGCCTTGTGCAGTAGCAGACGTATCTAGTACTCTATAAATCATGGCCTAATTTTTTTTGAATTTTTATGATATTGTTTGAGTTGAAAGCAATAGTGTATGACTATTTGCTTTCCAAGCAGTAGTGGCGGAACCACATGCATTTGACACCCCTTCGTCCGATATTTATACTGTTTAACTTGGTAGTTTTGTTAAAAATATGTATATATACTATATAACACCTCTTGACTTTTTGGTGAGTTTGTTTTTTTATATTTTGATTTCCCTTAATAAAATTCCGGGCTCCGCCACTGCCAAGTAGATGGATTGGCGGAGAGACCTTGCGCTTGGTAAGAACAACTCGTTTTGGGCTGCTTTATTCTGGTACCCCATCCAAGTAAGCACCGGCAAAAATCTCTTAGGACCCGTTTGTCACAGATTTTGCCAAAATAAATTTGAGTTTTATTTGGTGAACACATGTTTGGCCATAGATTTTGCTTACATTTTGGCAAAAAACCAAATCCCAAATCCCTAAACCAGCTCAATAGTTGATTTTGGGCCAAAATATCACTATCAGATTTTTAAAAAATTATCCCAAACTTTTGTAATTTATAAAAAAGTTCACCATTTATTATTTGCAACAATGTTGCTTCTTTTTTTCGGTCATATGTGTATCATGTAGTTCATTATAAAAATGATAATTTTGTACTAAATTTATTTATGTCCAAGACTATGGTTTGCAATGATATAATGAATGTTATTGATAATGGTACTATTGGGTATTTGTGATAGTTTTTAGAACTTGTGGTATAAGTCATGTTTTATGTTTTTCCAAAATAAATTTGGGAAATATATTTTGAAAACTGATATTCAAATACATTTTCATCCTCAAACCAAACTTCACACAAATCAGATTTTTCGAAAAAAATCGGAAATCTATGGCTGGATCCCAGCTTAATTTCTCGCCGTCGGGCTACACATGACTTTTCCATGTAAGCTCTATATGGGAAGTCTATATCGAAAGTGCTCATCCGTCACCTCGAATTCATGTATTCTGGTCGGCCAAGGCGAGAGAGAGAAGGCTCGGAATTTGGACCAAGGTGCATCAAAGACGAAGACGGTAGAGTATTGAAGGGAGAGGCCCAGATTAAGCGGAGATGACATACTTACTTTCATAAACTTTTGAATGAAGAAGGGGATCATGATATTGTGTTAGGTGAGTTGGGGCATTCCGAGAGTCACCGCGATTTTGGGTATCATAGGCGCATCAAGATTGAGTAGGTCGTGGGGGCTATACGTAAGATGAGCAGGGGCAGAGCTAACGGGCCTGACGAGATTCTGATAGAATTTTGGAGGTGTGTAGGTAGAGCAGGTTTGGAGTGGCTGACTGGGTTGTTTAATGTTATTTTCAGGATGAAGAGAATGCCGGATGAGTGGAGGTGGAGTACGGTTGTCTCGTTGTACAAGAACAAAGGTGACATCCAGAGTTGCAACAACTATCGGGGTATCAAATTATTGAGTCATACCATGAAAGTTTGGGAGAGGGTGGTAGGAGCGAGGGTGAGGAGGACGACGTCTGTATCAGACAACCAGTTCGGGTTTATGCCGGGTCGTTATACTACAGAAGCTATCCACCTCATTAGGAGGTTGGTGGAACAGTACAGGGATAAGAAGAAGGATCTGCACATGGTGTTTATTGATCTAGACAAAGCGTATGATAAGGTTCCTAGAGAGGTTTTTTGGAGATGCCTAGAGGCTAAAGTTGTGTTGGTTGCTTACATTAGGGCGATTAAGGACATGTATGGTGGAGCTAAGACTCGGGTTAGGACATCAAGGATCTGCATTCAGCCCATTCTTATTTCCCCTGGTGATGCACGCACGCACTGACACACCATATTCAAGGAGAGGTGCCTTGGTGTATGTTATTCGCTGATGATCACATTGTTCTGGTTGACGAGACGTGGAGTGGTGTTAACGAGAGGTTGGAGTTTTGGAGATAGGCCCTTGAGCGCAAGTTCAGTCCCGAGCCGAGGGAAGCGGGCATGGACGTGATGCTTGGATCACAATTCATTTCTAAGAGAGGCAGTTTCAAGTACCTTGGATTGGTTATCCAGGGGGATGGTGAGATCTTCGAGGATGTCGCACACCGTATAGGGGTGGGGTGGATGAAATGGAGGTTAGCATCTGGAGTCCTGTGTGTCTCACTGGGTCGTTATTGTTGTATTAAAAATAATACTAGAATATTATATTCTGCAATTTAACCTGTGAATCAGTTTGCTTGTTATTGCCCCTCCCCTCTCCCCTTCCTGAGCCGAGGGTCTTCTGGAAAGAGCCTCTGTGACTTTTAAAGGCAGAGTTAAGGTTTGCATACACTCTACCCTCCTCATACCCTACTTGTGGGTATGTTGTTTTTGGATTTGAATCTGTGACCTATAGCCTGTGAGCTATGAACATAATGGATAACCTCAACTGAAAAGATTCGAGGACGAGTCTAATTGAGAATTTTGGTTGAATATGACTGCTTTGATTCATGTATTCATGAAATGGAGGTTAGCATCTGGAGTCCTGTGTGTCTCACTAGGTCGTTGTTGTTGTATTAAAAATAATACTAGAATATTATATTCTGAAATTTAACCTGTGAATCAGTTTGCTTGTTATTGCCCCTCCCCTCTCCCCTTCCTGAGCCGAGGGTCTTCTGGAAAGAGACTCTGTGCCTTTTAAAGGCAGAGCTAAGATTTGCATACATTCTACCCTCCCCATACCCCACTTGTGGATATGTTGTTGTTGGATTTGAATCTGTGACCTATAGCCTGTGAGCTATGAACATAATGGATAACCTCAGCTGAAAAGATTCGAGGACGAGTCTAATTGAGAATTTTGGTTGAATATCACTGCTTTGATTCATGAAATGGAGGTTAACATCTAGAGTCTTGTGTGTCTCACTGGGTCTTTGTTGTTGTATTAAAAATAATACTAGAATATTATATTATGAAATTTAACCTGTGAATCAGTTTGCTTGCTATTGCCCCTCCCCTCTCTCCTTTCTGGGCCGAGGGTCTTCTGGAAACAGCCTCTGTGCCTTTTAAAGGCAGAGCTAAGGTTTATTGGAGGACGAGTCTAATTGAGAATTTTGGTTGACTATGACTGCTTTGATTCATGTATTCACTTGGTTTCTTAGTTTTCTGCATGAAGAACTAATTTTGTGCCATAAAAGGCCCCAAAAATTGAGGGAAAAAAGGACAAAGAGAAAGGTAGCCTTTGACTATAGAATTTCACTATCAGAGCCAGGTTTCGATCCTGGGACCTGTGGGTTATGGGCCCACCACGCTTCCGCTGCGCCACTCTGATTTTGTTGTAACTTGAATGCTACAAGTAAGTATATGTTCAGGTAAATGTTTTTAAATGACCTATCACCTGTGCACCTTTCTTACTGCTCCTGTTTAATCATTTTTATTCCTTCTCCTTAGGTTCAAAGTCCATTATCTTAACGTGATATTATAATCAGATCGATATTGATGTTTGGCTACTCAATATATGGCCATCCATATTATATTATTGTACAGTCAAACATCTCTATAATAGAGGGAGATATTCAGTTACGAACACACAAAGGTTCTAGATTCCAATGTTGGTTTAGTGCATGGGTTGAAAGTCCCCTATGGTCTCGGACAAATCCTCATAAATTGAATTACTGAGCTATGCACAATGGTGATTATCCTGTTCTAATCACATACGATATCAAACAAGAAAATAAAGTAACAAAGGTAAGTCAGGGTGTTCAATCTAATCTCACCAAATCTAAAATATGGTTATTCGCGGTGTAACAAATATTTTCACGGTCAATGTACATTACTTAAATCTTTTGTCCAAATAAAAGGAAACAGCCCC